>JAUMJL010000838.1:600000-783316 GCA_033558185.1 Dromococcyx pavoninus
CACTCTTCCCTCCTGGCTCTCGCTGTCTGCTTTGATGACTGCGCCTGTCAATGGTGGGGTTGACAGCAGTGCCCAAAGTCCTTTGAGCATGAGCCACTTGAGCAAAGGAGGGGTGTGATGGCATAGTGTGGTGTGTGAGGCCGCAGGTCAGCAAAAACATTTGCTCCTCAGATAAACATTAACAGGCTGTCCGAGCAGGGAGAGACCCAGTGTGGAATTGGGACCAGAAATCAGGTGCTATTTGCTTCACACTGTACAAGGACTGAAATGCAAGAGGCTGGTGTGCTATGGAGTGGGTGTGGATACACGTGCTCGGGTTAGCAATGCACTTCAGCTCAGTGTGGGCCATGATTATTTTAGTCTTGCCAGTGGCGTGCCGTATTTTGCATTGCCCAGGGGCAGCATAGGTTAACAGGTAGCAAGGGCACAGAGGGAGGAGGTGTCCCACAGCGATAGCCAGCTCCTAAGTGGGGGTCAGGCCAGCCCAGAGCAGGCTCAGCAGCCAAACTCCCACTGGCTTTGGGGCAGGAGCCTCCAGCACAAAGAAATCCAGTGTCGACTTTTCAGTTGTGGTCTATCTTTTTACTACTGTTAATTATTTGCATTTCAGTTGCACATGTTGTGGATCAGGACTTCATTGTCCAAATAATTGCTCTGTTTGGTTGGTTGGCTATGTTCATACTTCAGATGTTGCTGCTGTATGTAGCCAAAGCTGAGAGATGAGGAAGTGGCTAATTGCAAAGTCACCACAGTGTCCAGAGGATGGGGATGTGGAAGGGGCAGGGAATGCTGGGCTGTTTGCCCTGGCCAGTTGACCTCACTACTCCAATACTCAGCTACACTGCTAGGGAACTTATGACTTGCAGTGAAGTCTGAGTGGTGAGAATGTATTTCTTTCCTCATTAGCAAAACAGGTGAAATACAAACTGTGCCATTCTGGGGGCAGCTGGAATAGAAACAGAGAAATATTGTGGCACCAGCGAAGCTGAACCTGATAAACCTTTCCTGTTCCGTGGTTGAAAAAACAAAGCTGTATAGCTTTGCTGTGTTAAAATATAATAATATATTGTCCTCTTAAAATATGTTATAATAAAAAGAAAAATATAGATACATGCTAAGCATTCAAAAGTGAAGCATCGAAGTTATTAGCAGCTTAAAGTGATTTTCACAGCAGTGACTTCATTTGAGGAAAATCTCTGTGACAAAATACCAAATTCTTACTGCAAATGGAGCAGTCTGGCTTCTGTGCTGCTGGTTTATACCTTATGCCACTGCCACAAAGGTGGATAGAGCATGGGTGGGATGCTGCACACCCCTGGGTGTCAGTGTGCAGCTAATGGGAGCTGTGTGGTACATTCTCTGATTTTAGTGACTTTTGCCGAAGAGATTGTTATTGTTCTTAATGTCTTAGCCAAAATGAGTGTCAGAAACACAGCTTTTGTGTTGTTACAAAATACTGTCCTTGCTGTACGTCTTGTTGGTGATTAAGGCAGCTGTAGTTTCCACATCAGGAAACTGATGTCTTTGTTTTGTCCTCCACAACAGGCAGAGTATTGAGAGCTGCTGAGTTATGTCAGTCCTTTGCCTCTTGGGAGCATTCCTGGAGAGCTTTTGCTTTCTGGGAAACCAGGGCTTGAAATACTCTGGGACTGGGAAGTGTGGAAGTGCAAGGAGAGCTGGCTGAGGGAATGGGGTCTGGGTTCAGATCCCCAGCTGGGACCACGCGACTCAAGGATCTCTTGACGATGAGCCATTCCCAAAGCGCTTTGTATCCCAAATTGTTCATCAGTTCCTAACGCACAGCATTTCCCATCAGTGCATATCGTGTTGCCGTAGGGTATCAGCGTGGGCACATGGAGCTTGGCCTCACCTGTGGAGCTGGGTGAAGGTGAGACCCCTGCCTAAGGACACTGCTGAGGCACTGGGTATGGCAGAGAGGGAGGGAAGAGACTTAAGTTTCCAAAAGCACACAAGTGTTTGAAAATAGGCCAGGGATTAGCATGTAGAAAGGAGAGCCTGGCTAGAAAGGGAACGGATGTGTGAGCGGGCACACAACATGCTCTTCAGCTCTCCCATCACAGCCAGTGGGCTTTTCAAAGGGCTTATTTATGTATTTATATATTGTAAAGGACATGTTTTTGCTGTAGAGGGAAGGTTATTGACAGGGTCGGCTAGGACTAAACAGCAGGCCGCTATCTGTGTTCCAGCATCTCTTGCCCTTCTGCTTTTACAGTTCTGCTGCTGCCAGGAGTCTCAAACACCTGCATTGTCTAAGGGAAAGGCTTTTGTCCCCCTCCTTTTGCCAGTCCTCTGTCTCCAATTTGTTTTCACTAGTATCATGAATCCATTTCCCAAGGAGATGAGTTTATGAGCATGTTCATTCCTGTGGCAGGAGGGACAGTGTTGTATCTTACACGTTCCCTTCTCTGCTCTCTGTCAGCAGACAGAAAGTGCTATCCTAAAAGGAGCAGGGAACAAAGGTTTCCTACCTGACCATGGCAGTGCCTCGCTGTGTCTCTGACAGTGAAGATAGAAAGGGGGAACTGGGGAAGATGTCTGCTCACCAGCATCACCCCAATTTTGCCCCTCTGCAGAAGCATTCAGCTGTGGTGAAGCACTGCGTAACTTGGCTGGTTCACATAGTTTGCTGACTTGTAAGACAGTGTCAGTGCCTGTGCTTCAGGTTTGCAGTGCACGTGGTACCCAGGGTGGTTCTTCAGGTTCACATGAGCAAGCACTGTTTCAAAAAGCCCCCCTGGCCTTGGAAGCTGTTCTCAGCAGAGAGCTGGTGTGACCCCATGCTCCCTGAGACAAATGTTGTGCAGAGCTTAAGGTTCCTTTCATTGTTTTTATACCTGTGTTTGGTTTCTCAGGACCATGAGTAGGACCTCAGCCACTCTTTGACATCTCCTCCTCTTTGTGCAACGAAGTTCCTTTCAGTGTGAAAGCTTGGCTCTTTCTGAGACTTGAACCAAGCAGCCCGAGCATTTCTTCCCCTTGTTATTCTTTATTGGAGCTGTTTTGAAGGCAAGCATTAGTCCTAACCTTTCTTCCTAGGGGCAAAGAGAACATTTTGCAATGAATAAATATCCAGGGCTGTGAGGACACTGCCAATTTGGCAGCTGCAGTAGTTGTACCCTCTTATCAGAGATACCCCTGCAGGGTGACCAGCTGTACAGGGCACCCATGGGGACCTGTAGGTGCTTTTTGTCATATTATAGAGTGAGGAAGCAATATTTCACCCACTGCTGCCTCTTGGGAGATGAATTACAACTGTTACTCAAGAGCCCAAGCTGCAGCTGGTGGCATGGGCAGACCCAGTGGCACAACCACTCCCTCTTGCACCCTTGGTAAGAAGGACCCAGACTCATGTTTACCTGCTGCAGAACAAAGTGCAGCCAGTTTGGTTGGGAGCACTGATGCTCCCCTGGGGTCTTAGTGACACAGCCTGGGTCTAGGCAGAGCCATGCACGCTCGAAACTGGAGTTTACACAGAACATGTGAAGGAGGTTATCTCTCCTGATAAGCATTGTAAGAGCAGGACACAACCCTGATTCACCTGGATTTAGCAGTGGGTATCTGGTGGAAGTGCTCTATAAGGGTCATGAATCAAGCAAAAGTATTTCAGAGGGTATCAGGCCTCTACAAATGTTCTTCATTATGAAAAGTGGTGGATTTGCTGCTTCTCCATGCATGCAATTTCAGTTTTCTTCTGTTTTCCCACCCTCCCAATGGCAGGAGCATACAACTGAATTTCGGTGCAATATTGCCAGTGCCAACGAGAGTGGGTTGGGAGATGTTTACTTGTTTACTGTCCTTGGTAATGTAATTTTTGCACATATATGTATGTATATGTGTGTATATATATCTCCATTATCCATATACAGTGTTACATAGATTTGTATATAAACAAGGAAATGTAAAGATGTTTTGTTGCTCTAGGTAGCTACATAGATGAAGATCTGTATGTTCAAAAGTTCAAGTATTTATTGCAGGTCCTATTAATTGACACTGTGTTTAAATAAAAAAATATTTGTGGTATGCTTGTAGTCAAGTGTCCTTGCTTAAAGCTGTTTTGCTGGCTGTATTTCCCCATACTCTCCCAGACTCCTCCAGTGAATCCTTCAGGGCTTATTAAAAAAATCAGCACCTGACTAGCCTGGTGCTGGAGAAGAGGCACACACACAGCCTCCTCCAGTGAATGAGAATTTCATTAGTTTATGCAGTGCTTTGAGCCCTGGAAACAGTAAGGAAGTTGCAGGTGCTCAGCACCTCACGGTAAAAGGGCTTCTTTTGTTTTCACCTCTTATGTCAGGATTTGCAGACAAAGTTGGTGTTTAAAAATCCATCTGCTTTTCTGCCTGTTTAGACTTGAAACAGTGGCAGTCTTGGAAGACTCCCGTGCTTCTGTGGCAGAGCAGGACTGCTGCAGGAGCATGGCCGAGTACAGCTGGGGGCTTTAATCCTCTGTTGCTGGTCACTAGTGCCAATGTTCCCTGAGTCTAGGAGGAAACACAGATGTCCAGTGCAGAGACCATTGGCAGGGGAAAGGTGAAACCCTGCAAAATGTATGCAGAGCTCTTCTTTAAAGCCTGGTACAGTCTCTGCTCTGCTCCACTCCAGAAGTGAGCCCCGACGCTGGTATTGCAGCAGGAGTGAATGATGACTCCACTCCCTCTCAGCTGTCTCAGGAGGTCTTACTTCTCTGGGGATGAGCACCACACACCTCAGCAGGGCTCCTTAGTCCTGGCTCAGCACAGTGCGAACACCGTGCGGCAGCTTCCCAAGTGGTGCTGCTTTGGAGCGTGGGCTGCAAGCAGTGGTAAACAGGGTGAATTGCCCTGCAGGAACGGGGATCGTAAGAGCACAGTGTGGTAGGTCACTCCTGTCTCTCCCAATTTACTTTGCCTCCTAATTAGGATTGGAAACTTCTGTTGGGGATGGCTTTGGAAAAGTGTTCTAGTCTCCTGGCCTGTTCTCTGTTACCTGTTGCAAAGCCCTGTTGTCCTGGTTCTCTTGTTGCTTCAGGCAGGGGTGAAGAAAGAGCAGGGTTAATGTAAAGTAGGATCCCAGCCCAGCATGTTGCAATGACAAGTATTTTGCATTCTTTATGCCACTTAAGACCATGATGAAAGCCTTGGCAGCAGAGGCCAGTGTGTGTCCTGCACGTTTTGAGGCTTTTCCTTTCCTGAAATGACAGCAGGGAGCTGTTGTGCAGCTTTGACAGGGAAGGATTACACCAGGCACTTCCAAAACACAGCAGATGCCCAAGTGATAATAATTTATGGGTTTGTAACTTTGTGCTTTCAAGAGATAGAGAGGCCTAGCTAGAAATACAAGTCATTGCTGACTGCTAGGGTCCTGAAAGAGGAATCAGTCAGATCTGTGGGGGGAGCCTCAGTTGCCATTATACTCCCTTAACCACTCTAAAATCAGGACATTCAGATCAGAGAATATTTCACATCATATCTTGGAAAGATTCTCAATCCCAAAAGATGCTGAGAGTTCTTGCTTCCCAACACTTTTATTGGTTACCATGAGGCCCCTAGCAGCCCCTCCTTGCGCTGGTCCTGCAGTGATACCAAAGGAAAGGCATTAAGAAACCATGGTGGCCGCTACCTGCAGTCTCACATTTAGTGATTCAGAGCTACCTGCAGTCTCACAGACATGACTTCACTGCAGGCGTAGGCAACAGGAGCAATGGTAAGAAGATCTCTCACCAGTCCTGAGACAGTCTGAACACAGCTCACCCTTGCCCCACCTCCTCCGTGGCTGGGGGAAGGGTGGTTCAGGCTCCACCATTGAGCTCTGCAGCTTCAGCCTAGTCCTGAGAAATGCATAAACAGCAAATGGCCTCTGGGAAGCTCCTGCCAAGTCTTTTCTCCCTCATGTAAATATTTTTTCCTCTTAAGTGTATGTGAGTGTGAAAAATCCCTTCTTAATCTTTTTTCTCTCTGGCTGAAGCAAATGCTTGTTCAACCCTGGGTGGGGACTGCCCTCATCTTGATATTTTGCAGCTATCAGCCCAAGAAAGGACCACACTGCTGAAAACATTTCTTCTTGTCCCCAAAGCCGTTCTGCTCTTCCTGCCTCTCAAGCTCATTGGCATCAGATCGAATGGTGCCTACCACAATGGGTGTTTGTCATAGAATTGTAGAATGGTTTGGGTTGGAAGGGACCTTAAAGATCATCCAGTTCCTTCTGGTGGGACACCTCCCACCAGACCAGGCTGCTCAAGGCCCCATCCAACCTGGCTTTGAACACTTCCAGGGAGGGGGCATCCACAGCTTCCACGGGCAACATGTGCCATTGTCTTGCCACCCTCATTGCAAAGAATTTCTTCCAAATGTCTCATCTAAATCTCCCCTCATCCAATTTAAAGCCATTCTCTCTCATCCTGTAACTACAGACCCTTGTAAAAGTCCCTCCCCAGCTTTCCTGTAGCCCCTTCGGGTACTGGAAGGCCACTATAAGGTCTCCCTGGAGCCTTCTCCAGGCTGAACAACCCCAACTCTCTCAGCCTGTCCTCATAGCAGAGGTGCTCCAACCCTCTGACCAGCTTCATAGCTTTCCTCTGGACCCATTCTAACAGTTCCATATGCTTCATGTGTTGAGGATAGAAATTTACTCTCCTTATTGGCTCTTGGATGGAGGTCCCATGGGCTGCAGCATGTGGGCAGCAAATTGGTCAGTCAGCCTTGAAGAAGCTTTCAAGAAGTTTCAGAGTCCCTGCTTCAATGCCTGAAGTTTCCTTCCTGTTGTGTTGGTCTCACATCTGGAAATCAGTGACATTTTTCCTCAGAAAAACTGGAGCAGAAGCCCTAGATAAGTTTCTATAGACTTGGTCCTGGAAGCAAACAGCTTGGTGAGAGAGATGCTGATTTTCCCATACACACTTTGTAGAGAGAGGAAATGTGTTTGTATGTAGCACACTTAGTGGAAGCCCTGATATATCTATGTGCAGGGTAGCGGGCTGGAGGGGTTGCATAGGTGTCTGTTTGCTGGAGAATCTGTTCTCACTGTTCAGATGTTTTCTTACCCTTCATTCACCTCTCTTGGCTATCCTGCTTGGGAATGAGTGGGCTGTCACCCCCCTCTTCCAGCCCTCTGCTTGGGATCTTGGTCAAGGTCTGTGTCTCACCAAAATAAGAAGTCGTTGCTGTTGGTGGTTTCAGAGAGGAAGCGTGTCAGCATGGTGGCCAGCTTCACACGAAAGAACTATGCTGAGATAAATCTGTAACCACCTCGACTGCAGTTTGTCTGTGATACCTCACTGTAAGCCAGATACTGCTGTGATGCTCTGCCTCGACATGAGTTTGGCTGAGCATGGGACCTTCCTTATAGAGGCAAGTTAGCCTCAAAAGCTGGTGTGTGGAACTACTGAGTGCAAAGGGCTGTATGAACAGCTTTCTAGCTAATGAAGAGGAGAAAGAAACAGTTCCCTTGTGCTCAGATGAGAAATACCTCATAGCAACCCAGCAATTTGATATGGAAAGATGTTGACCTTCTGGCTGGGTTTTAGGATGGTCTCCCTGGGGGGTTTGCTGTGCTGGGCCCTGTGATGCCTTTCCTGTCCCTGCACTTTCCCAGGTGCCTTTCTAGACTCTGTGTAAGTTAGCCCAGTTCAAGCAGGACCTCCTTCCACCCAGCTTGCCGTATATGAAAGGCATCTGTTCTGTAAACCATCAGGTCACATGTTTTTCCATGGGTATGCGTGTTACTCTGCTCCTGTGCTCTTGTTGAGCTGACTTCAGTACCAAATGCAACAGTGTAAGCTGGAAGGTGACTCGTGAAATCGTTCGTGACAGTGACTCAATTAATGCTCTACATGATCTTGAAAGCCTGCTTGTAGCAGTACCTGATTACAGAGGTCTTCAGTGTGGAAAGTGGGAGGGGAAGAAAGATGGTGGTTGGGCTGGAGGGGTAGGCATTACTCAGCATGACAATTTTTTTAGCACAGACATTAGAGCATTGTCTTACTCTGGATGGCATTTTGCTTTGGGTTGCGATGGGTGTTGGTAGGGACCTGCTTTTCACCAGGACCAGCCCTCTGAAGTGGCTGTGGCTTAGAGAAACCCCTCCCCTTGTTTTCTCCTGGCGAGCACAGGTTGTCCTCTTCTTTTCAGCTTCATGAAAGTGGAATCATTTGTGAACTTGCCAGGGTTTTACACAACTGAGATGTTAGCACACTCCCTGCCATGGGACATGAGGTCCTGAGCAATGTCAGTGGTGGTGGCAGTGGAGAGGCAAGGAAAGCAAGTCCCACATATACATGGAGGTCTTGATGACTCCAGCTGAGATACAAATATAGAGTACAAGTTTATACTGGTGTGGGTATAGAAGCAGGAAGGGCACTAAGCTGGAGGCACGATCTACAGCTCTTGGAGTTAACACGTATCACTTCAGCACAGCAGCTGAGGCAAAGGGGAGATGCAGGGGAAGGAAAAGGGGAAGCAGAACCACAGTAAGACATTTAGTGATTCAGAGAATGAAGGCCATTCCTCAGCAACTGCATTGCGTGATTTGTTCAGCTCATTTAAAAGCCCCTGTCCCTCTGGGGCTCCCTGCTGCAGAGAAAGACCCTTCTTAAAAGGGGATCCTTAGGGTACCTATTTATAGCATGGAAACCCCTCCTCGAGAGTCATCCAGCTCTGAATGAACATCTCCCCATCCCCGGCAGCAGAGCGATGTACAGGCTGTTCCTCCTGCAGTCCCAGCCCCTCCCTCGCAGGCGCCCAGCTGACGTTTGCTAGCAGAATGCAAGGGACACTTGTGGGTAACTCTGCCTGGTGAGGGAGGTGATGACACACCGGCTGCTGCTGTGCCGGGCTGGTGGGGACAGGAGGAGGCAGGGAGAGGGGCAGCGTGCTGGGCTGCCCCAGCTGGGCTGCCCCTCTGGCTTGGCAGTGGGGGAGAGTCAAGCGATGGGAGGCGAGGGGTGCATGCTGTTCCCAGAAAGGAAAGGTCAGGGCGCAGAGCTGTGGCATGATTAGCCTCCAAACCAGAGCTGGTGGCAGCCGGGCCGGGGCCAGAGGGGGCTGTGATTTCTAGGCGTGACTTGTGGGTGTTGGCCAGGAGACATAGAAGTGAATTGGAGAGGAGAGAAGGATTATTGGCCTGAAGTGAAACGTGGGGCTCTGCAGAAATGCTGGTTAGGGGCATGATGAGCTCTCCCGACCAATCTGCAATGTCCCCCTGGTCTTAGAGGGACCCCAAGAGAGGGTGCTGGCACTGTATCCGCTCGGGTTTGGCCTCAGGCTGGCCTGGCTCCAGCCCTTCGTGCTAAGGGCAAGGCATTGCTGAGCAGCACGCTTGGACTCACTTGTTTGGCTGCAGGATAGGATTTCAGTTTGCTACAGTTAGATGGCAGAGATTTGGGGATTTTCCTTTCTGATATGATTTACAAAGCCAAAGGCTTATATCAAAGAGTGGCTTCAGGGATGTTTTCTTTCTCTGCCTAAAAATTCCTTTCAATATGCAAAACACGTAAGGGAAAAATTAATTATAAACTTTTTTGGAGAGTGCCAACTTTTATAGCAGAGGTTTGGACCATACAGCTTACTGGGTGACTGTGTCTGTAAGGAGGCTTTCATCAATTTTACCAATAAAGGCATAAATCCAGTACAGACTGGTGATGAAAAACAGAGAGAAAGAGAAGGACTTGAAGGAGAACTGGTGAAGGGACGGATAGACACAACTGGAGAACAGAGGCAAAATGAAATATAGCCCTAGGAGAATGTAAAAAATGACAAAGAAACAAATGGAGATGAGAAAAAGACCCTAAGAGGGACAATAACTCAAACACCAGCAGAAAACAAGAAAGCAAGAGGCTAGATGCCATGTGGAAGCGGAAGGAGAAGCTGGAAAAGGGTTGCAGAAGGAGAAGAAACAAGGCTGCAAAATGCCATGACAGTGGGATCTGCATTTCAGTGCAGGCAGCCTGACTGGTGCCTCTTCCCTCCTACATTAGTAGTTTCCTTGTCTGCTTTCAGCCAGTGTGAGTTTGATTTAGCAGATCTGGCAGGAGGAAGGTGGCAGGACAAAAAGAGTTTCTCAGTGATATAGAAATGCTGGGGAACTGTGGGTGAGAGGGTGGCTATTAGAGAGGCAATGCATGCACAGTTTGTTCCCCGCATTGGGGGAGTTGTCCAAGGCAAGTGTCCAGCTTAATTTGTGCTCCCAGGGCAGGGAAGTGAGCGTTGTTTTATTTTTAAAGACAGTCTCCTCTGCCTTGTGGGGTTCCAGTTTCAGGAAGAGCAGGGGGAAAACAACCCCAACCAAATGAAAACATTTTTTTACCTGTAAATGGCATCAAATATTTTTGTCTCAAATCATTACTCATCCCTGTCAGAGCCAGTGATGGAAGTGCTTGCCCTGCAAGCCAGCACCTCGGGAAAGATGACCTGGGCAGGGAGCAGGCAAGCGGTGGGGCAGGTCTTGGCACAGGTTCAGCAGGGCTATGTTTAAACTCAAATTGCTCGAGCCATGGGCATAGTGAGAAAACCCAGTGCCAGGTAGTTTCAGACCTCACCGAGCTGAGCCAGGTGGCCGTGCAGAGGCACAGCGCCGGGGAACAAGTGACAAACTGGAGCTGGAATTTTTCAACCTGAAACAGAACAAGCACTTGATTCACCCAGAGGGGTTAGTGAGAGGTAAAGGGAGGTGTTGTTTGAGCACTGCCTAAGCTTAGCATTTCAGAGGGAAGGTAGGCTGCTTGCTGTACTGTTCTTTCCCTTGTTGCCAGTACCTTGTGCAGTGTTTGGTTTCTCCTGGGAATGGGAGATGCTGAGGAAGAGCTGGTTCATTGCAAGCAACTGGTATGCAAGGAAAAGCTCTCTATATGTGTAAACTGCAAATAAGGATTTAAGTGGCCCAAGGTTAGGTGTTCAAATTATTCTATAGTGAGGAGACCCCTGTCCCTACTAGTGACTGAGTAAATCAGCTGGGACAGGGGATTCAGATGTGATGAAGGAATGGGATTTCCACTGGAGATGAGTGACAAAGAGACAACTGATCTTCCTGTCCAGTAAAAAATCCAGCAAATCCAGGAGTATCAAACCAATGCCTAGTCATGTCCCATCCTAGCCTGACACTGGAGAAGGCACAGAGCATGTCAAACCTGTGCTGTGCTGCTCAGGTATTCTCCCCTGCCAGCCAAAAATTTCAGCAGGCTCATTACAGCTACTTTATGGCTCCTTCACACTGCTGGAGTGGGAAGAAATGCCAGGGATTTTAACATGGGAAGAAACTCCTACTGCAAACCTGAAATGCTCGACAAACACATGTTTTTTTTTCTGTCTTTAGTGTTTCTTTTCCTTCAGTATAGGAAAAATGCCACATCTTGATTGATGAGCACTGCACAGCAGTCCCACACCATGGTGGTGTTCCCTCCCGTGGACAGGAGCAGGAGCAGAGATGTTCCTGGTTGTGTGCTCCTTCCTCACTGCTGCATTGACAGACTGTCCAGTGCCTTGGTTTTGGATGGAGGTGTCCGTGCTCTTTACTGGATATTACGGTCTTGCTTCCAATATTTCTGGGTGCTGTCTCCCCTTCCAGCCAGTGCAAATGCAGAGACAGTAAAACTGGCGTGAGGTGGCTTAAAGCTGTCTTCGAGTTACCTAACCCTGCTAGAGCAGTGGGACAAGCTGTGTGTGGTGGGGGTGTGTGTGATGGAGTGAGAGGAAGATAATTCTATAAGACAAATAGCTGCAGCTTGCATTCAGGACCTCACTGTCATTGTAACTGCAGTGGGTTTCATGCACATCACTGTGGTGGGTACACTGCCACAGCTCACAAACAGCACAAAATTCTGTGGTTTAGTTTTAAAGAAACAAGCAAATAAAGCTGATGTGAAACCATCCTGTGTAGGCATCCCCTTGCCTTTTGTCTCATTGGGAGGGGTGGCTGTGCCTCTGCACTCCGGCTCCTCCCTGCAGCCTGCAGATTTCCCAGCTCCAGATTTAAGCCACAGTACTGGTGGCCAGCACCATCCCTGCCCCCCTCCCCCCCCCCCCCCAGCTACTCACAGCTGCTTTCTTCTGTTTGTGCTTTGGTGTCTGTATCTTCCTATTGCACGGAGCTTGCACCTCAGGCATCCCTGTCTGTGCCCATCATCAGCCCTTCCTTTCCTGCCATCGCAGTTTGGAAAGGGAAGGCATTTCATCCCTTCCTCTTCTCCATCCTGACCTGACTCTGTCCTCCACTAAGAATTTCCCTCCATGGATCTATGCTGATAGAGCTGCTCCAAGTGGGAGCAGAGCGCCGCACGTCTCATTCACTTCACTGGGATCTGCAGTGAAGCTCACACGGAGCTGGAGGTGGAGAGCCAGCAGCCGGCAGCTCCTGATCCAAACAGTGACCACAGAGGGAAGTCTTGGCATAGGAGCTGTGTTTTGACAACACAATGCCTATGCGGGAGACTGTGTGGCTGACAGAGCAGAATGTGTTACCTTTCTGTGCTTTGCCCACTGCATCCAAGGATAAAACCTCTGGGCACTGAAACGATCTTTGCTGCTGCTGAAATGCCTCTCCAATCTCTTCCAGTGTGTTAGGAAAGTGTGTCTTGAATCCCAGCAGGTGTTCTGGTAGTGGAAATGGGATAGACTCAGTTTCAGCCACATAGCCAGAGCAAAGAGCCATCTCCAGCAGCCTGCTGCGTCTCTCATGGCAAAATTAGAGAGTTTCCCAGCAGACTTCTGCTTGGGTCAAGTGAAAAATGTGACAATCTCTTCTTGCGATTTTTTTTTAAGGAAAAACTCCTATAGATGGGATGAAATGCTTATGAGTATCCCTTAAAGGGTCACAAATCAAATGGCCAAGAAGAGTCCCTGCCAAATGCATTGCTTTTTATAATAAATAAAATCCATGGCTGGGGACAGCAGCATCTTGATTTGGAAATTGTGGCAGACATGCTCAGGCAGTGCCTGCTTGATGTCTGGCTGGCATTAGCCAGGTTTTTTAACTTCTGATTTCCATTAATGTTGAAAGAATTAGAAGGTGCTTTAATAAAAGCGTTTTTTAATGTGTTTTGTATTAGGAGCCTTCACCTGTAGCTAGAGTTGCCCAGGGAAAACCAGTGATGGACAACCTGATGTCTGTACCTTAATATACCATCTTTATTTCCCTTATATTCTGGCTCTCCCCTTCTAGAGCTGGGGCATTTGAGTCCTGCAGCCAGGTTCTTTCCTGAAGCATCTTTTTTCTCTTCTTCCTTGTAGAAGATACCAGGATGAATGTTTGGAAATTCCCCTCACAATCCTTGGCACAAGGCAGGATTATACAAAGCAATAATTCACAATTTCCTCTAAGACCCTAGGTTCCCTCCCAAGTTGTTGAAGCTTTGTGTAGAGCGATGATTTCCTCTAAAATGAACAGCAAGCTTGCTTCCTTCTCGGAGGCTGCTCTGCTGCCTGCCAAGGTGCAATTAGGGAGGGCGTGGAGCAGGCATTTCTGTCATTCTGTGAGCACACGTGCCTTTGCAGTGGGCGTGTCTGACAGGTACAGAGACAAATCGGGACAACCGGCTCCCTGCCCCAGCACAGCGATGGCCTTGGCGATAAGTGGGAGATGCGGCTGTGAGGTGTGAGTGGAGAGAAAGGGTTTTCCCAGGAGGAGAGCTGTGGGAAGAGATTGGGTACCTGGGTGGCAACAGGGATGCTACTTGGGCTTTGGCGTTGGCATCTCCCTGAGAAGCTTCGCTGCCCTTAGTTTGCTTTTCGTTTATTATGGAATCATAGAATCATAGAATGGTTTGGGTTGGAAGGGACCTTAAAGATCATCCAGTTCCAGCGCCCCTGCCATGGCAGGGACACCTCCCACTGGATCAGGTTGCTCAAGACCCCCATCCAATCTGACCCTGAACACCTCCAGAGAGGGGGTGTCCACAGCTTATCTGGGCAACTTGTGCCAGTGTCTCACCACCCTCATTATGAAGAATTTCTTCCTAATGTCTAATCTAAATCCTCCCCCTTCCAGTTTAAAGGCATTCCCCCTTTCCTATCACTACTAGCCCTTGTAAATAGTCCCTCCCCAGCTTTTTTTGTGGCCCCTTCAGATACTGGAAACCTGCTCTAAGGTCTCCTTGGAACCTTCTCTTCTCCAGGTTAAACAAATCCAACTCTCTCAGCCTGTCCTCGTAGCAAAGGTGCTCCAGCCCCTTGATCATCTCTGTTGCCCTCCTCTGGACCCGCTGCAACAGTTACATATCCTTCTTATGTTGAGCATTCCAGAACTGGACACAATACTCCACATGGGCTCTCACAAGAGCAGACTAGAGGGGGAGAATCACCTCCCTTGACCTGCTTTTTTGGGGTGTCTCTACAACACAAGATGTGCCAGGCAGCAGCTGTGGTTTGGGAAGGGACAGGTAGCTCACCACTCGTCATATGCCCATCGTGCACACTTGTAAGCCCAGCGAACGGGCCTGCCTTGCTGCAGCCGCGCTGTTTCCAGCACCTGGGGTAACATGAGTGTGTGCCATGTGGCTAGTGTCAATGCCACTTCGCTGAGCTGGTTTTGCCACGAGCAGCTGCAGAGGGGTCTGCAGCTGCACCATGCCCCAAGGACAGTAAGACCTCCTGTGGGGAGGTAGGAGCCCGGGCAGGACCCTGGCCATATGAGGAGTGTAATCCTATCTGTGCCTCTCCATGCTTATCCATGGTCCAGATCTGGACTGGAGTTATCCTGCTGTGCAAGGTGCCCTTGGAGTAACACGGACATAAATCCAATCTCCTGTGTCCATCACTGTGCCTGAAAAGCAGTCTGGGTTTTATTGTCACTGGGTAGAGATTGTGCTGTTACTGAAACACATGTGACCCGGTAGTGGCAAAATGTTTGTTCAAGCTTTGTACGTAATTCCTCAAGACCTCAATCCTCTTTGAAGCACAAAGGCTTTTATGTGAGGTGCTTGTTGAGTTGCAGAAAGAAATACAGCGTGAAAATATCACCTTGGTCCGCTGTGACAAACATCTAAATTAGAAGCCAGGAGCCGAGGTCCATGCTCCGCTGTGGTGACTCAGCTCACACCTCGATGCCTCGGTGCGCTTGCCTGCAAAACGGAGCCTGCCAGGCACATGGTGTTTGGGAGAGCAGTGGCTCTGCAAGTGCTGTCTGGGAGTTTGGAGAGAAGATGTTTCACAACTGTCAGATATTGTCACTTCTTGGCTTCCACAGCAGGAATCTGAACCTCAGCCTGATCCAGTTTCACAATTAAACCTTTTTGCAACCTTGCAAGAGCTTGCCTAGGGTACTGTGAGGTTGTCTGTAAGACAACTGCCTCTAGGTCATGATGCCTCACCATGGAGAGGGTGAGAGACCAGAGCTAGACCACCAAAGGATAAGGCACAACCCTTTGCAGCGAGAGGGCAATCCTTGCCTCATAGCAGTAGAAAGCCATTTTGTCCTGTATTTGTCAGGTAATCTTGAGTCATCCCTGCCTAATATAAAAGTGATTGCATCCCCTGCAAAAGCTTCCCGTTTTCATTAACCCTAATTACGTCTTACAATTCCTTCCTCCATCTGATGACAAAAATGATTGTGTTTGCAAAGGACTTTCTTCCTTTCCCCCTGTTTCTTGCATGATTCATTCAGGGATACCTCATTCCTCTGTTGGTGATACTAGAAGCCAGGCTAAGGAGACAATTGCATGGAAAACATCAATGAGGATGCTACTGTGTACTTTGCTGTACACATACTCATTATAGCATCAGCAAAGCCAGGTCCAAGCTATAGCTTTGCCTGAGGAAATCCCCAGTGATTTTAGCTAGGAGTTCCAATTACGGCTTGTTACAAGTGAATGACTAATAGAAACTAGACCTGCTAGGTCATCTTGTGCATTTGTGGAGGATTCCTCCCCTAAAGTGTAGACATAAGGATGGGTATATTGTACTCAGAAGTTACCCAAAATTTTTCATGCTGTGTTTGCCCTGTGCAGGATGGTGGGGAGCCCACGTCTTCCCTAGACAGAAGAGTCTGGAGGAACAGCTGAAGTCACTTGTTCTGTTTCAGCCTGGAGAAGAGGAGACTGAGAAGGGCTCTCATAGCTGTTCACTGCCTTCTCACAAGGGAGGGTGCTGTTCTGTTCTCTCATGCAACCTATGAGAGGACTAGAGGTAATGGCAGGAAGATGTGCCAGGGGAAGTTTAGATTGGATATTAGGAAGAGGTTCTTCACCCAGTGGATGGTGGAGCACTGGAACAGCTCCCCAGGGAAGCAGTCACGGCACAGTCTGCCAGCATTCAAGAAGCATTTGGACAATGCCCTCAGTCACACGGTGTGAAAGTTGGGAGTGTCCTGTGTAGGGACAGGAGTTGGACTCGATGATCCTTCTGGGTCCCTTCCAACTCGGGTAATTCTATGATTCTGTGACCCCAGAGGCACATCATTCCTGTGTCTGTGTCCCCTCTGTTTTACCCCTTTGTGGACAGTTATTCTGTTTTGATTCTTCCTCCTGAACATCTCTGTTCAAGGAGGGCAGCAGAGGCATACCTGGGCCCTCCCCGCTCTGCTTGTCCCTGCCTCTCACCACAGGCATCCTCACCATCATCCACGCCTCCTACAAAGGATGGCGATGCAAATAACAAGCATTTTGTTGTTAATAATAGAGACAATTAAGAGATAAGCTGCTGAGTGATTAAAGGGCTGGCTGGACTGGTTTTTGAGGCAAGAATAATAGAGATTAATATATGTGTGCATTTCACCCACTCCACCTTTATCTTCCTTACGTGGAACTTGTTAACATTTGACTTCCAGTAATTTATGAAAAGCTAGTTATGATTTTCACACCAACTCCCCCTGGGATGGATTTCTGTGCCACAGAAAGCATTCTTCCATTGCACATCATGCATTCTTTATTGGTCGTTTTATCACACTGTTGGAAACTCGTGTGATCCTGAATGCTGCTCTGTCCTCTCACTATCCCAGAGAGCCCTGGTATTGCAGGGTCAAATGTGGAGTCAGATACTGTTACACAGCTGCTGCTTACTCTCCAATAAGAAGTTGTAATCCTTCAGATTTCAATGCTGTCATAACTATGCAACTGATTTAAAATATAGTAAAGTTGAAATCCCTTCTATATCAGATCATCAGAGGGCTGTAGATGAGCTGCATGAACCCCTTGTAAATACCAGGGCTGCCATTCCTGCAGATGGACTATCCATTTTTAAATGGGGTTTCAGGTTACAGCTGGGCTTTACAGCACAGCCTACGATTGCTGCAGGGTCATGATGATGTGAGGTAGGGTTTGGCCCTTCCTAAAGAGCAGGGAAATTACAGTAAATAAATCACTGAAATAAGAACCTGCTGTCTCTTTAACATTCTGCCCTGGGCATTTCAGCATGTTCCTGGAGAGGTTTTGCTGGGCTTTTCTTCTCCTTTGGTTAACTTCTACAAGGGCTGCTTTACTTCCAACCACCTTTCCAGGGCCCAGGAGGACAAGTTGTGTTGTGTGCAACTGAGATTTGCACTGGAAAGGATGGGTTAGGTGATACCAGTCTCCCTGGATGAAAACTCGGCTGAAGACTGAAGTAGCTGATGATGAAGGAGGGCAAGGGCAGGGGCACTGGAGGAAGGAGTGCATCCATCAAATGCAGCAGGTCACCATGACTGAAACCATGAGATTATCAACAAGCAGAGCTCCACCTCGCAGGGAAGTCTTTTTATATCTCAGTGGCAGATGCCAACCATTTGCTCACTCACTGAAGAAGATACTTGCCAGAGAGCAAAGCAGAAAAGCCCCTGAGGGCTGTTGGGGTGCAATCACCAGCTTGAAGCCGGGCTCTGAGAAAACAGGCCTTCTTACTGCAGTTGTGTTTACCCAGGTGTGGTGCCCGCTCCACCCGTGCATTCCTGTCCATTGCCTTCATGTTGTTTGCACTGCAGAAATGGGTTGGTGCCCACTGCAAGGCTGTGTTGTGTCTGTGTGTGATACCATCAGCTGTCTGCAGCATCTTGGCGTGCCAGCTGCTGCTCAGGTGGCTGTTGCTTTGCTTTGATGAAGAAAACCAAAGTGTAGTGTGAACTGGGCTATGGTGAGGCTGAACATTTTCACCACATGTTTAGCCCTGTAAACCCTGGGTGTATTTATCAGCCCTGGCACAAACCTCCGTGCTCCACCCTTTGATGTGGGTGAGCAGGATAAGGGAAAAAGAATTGGACTTACTCTCATTAAGTAACATCTACTCATCTACAAGTGAATGATTACCCAAGGCAATTTTGAAAACAGGACTTAAGCTCCAGAGCTGCTTTTGAAAAAGTTACTGAAGATTTGTTGTACAAGATAGATAAAAATAAAGGATGGCCAGGGCCATCTCTCTCCCTGCCCACATAGTTATGTATATCTAATGTGGTTGTCACCAATATAATGTGATGAGAGAGCCACAGGGCTTCCCAAGAGCAGTGTTCTCCAAACACCAACGATATAACCGTGATTGCAGATGATTGCCAGTTAGACTCTCCTTGTTTGTATGACTCCAGCATACACTGGGTGAAATGAATATGTTTGGCTTTAGGTTGCTCTTGTGTGAGGTGAAAAATGGGTTCCTTCTTTATTAGGTTAAGTACCTTCAGGAGAGGGTGGGAAGAAGAGCAAAGAGATGCTCTATACGGAAGCCGTGCCTGTGGGCGGTTCAGAAACAGTCTGCGGAGAACATCTGAGGGGCATAATTTGCTGCTCAGTTCTCAAAGTAAGACTTCCTGCTTGTTCTTAGGTGGGAGACAGCATCACATGGGGTCCCACCTGCCTCAGGTGCGGTTTCAGTGCTGTGCTCTGCAGTTCTGCATGGCTCTGTTGCATTCAGGACCCTTTTCTGATGCTTCATTGCTCCCTGGCTGGATGAGAGCAGGTCACTTGCCTTGCTGCTCAGGAGTCTCCAGACTTTCTGTAATCTTAGGGGAAAGAAGCGAGAAGCTGCTTCTATGGAGAAAACAGGCTGGAAGACCCCAGCATTAGGGGAGCTGCTTCACTCTGTGCCCCATATGAGTTAGGGATGCACGTGGGGAGAATGCCAGCTAAGAGAGTGTTAGTGCCACCTCCACCTTCCCCAGAGCCACTGTCCTGCGGGACAGTCCCTGTGCAGCACAGCTGTGGAGAAAGGCTGTGACAGGGATGGCCGTGCTGCTTATACTGATTTTGTGTTATTTATGTACTCTGTTAGTCAGTCACTGCTGCCACCGGAGGGAAGGACTCGCAGTCTCCAGATGGTTTCGTTGTGCTGAATCACTTACACTTACGTAACTGCCTTTCCCCAGGCGTTAGCAAACCATATGGGCCCCAAAGTCTGCCTTAAGACGACCTTAAAAACCTGTGGCTTTTCTTTCTTCATCCTCTTGCATTTGCTTTCCCTGTTCTCTTTGCTTGCTCCCTTGTGAGCTGTTATCGTTCGTGCCAGTGTCAAGTTTTTGAGCTGCCATGGACTCTCCCAAGAGGCACCAGCATATCACTTACTTCCCAATGACAGTAGCAATACCTTGCCAGGTCAAATGTTGTCAAAATTTAAGGCTCTAAAAAAGAAACCCTGACCTTTACAAGCCCTGTAACCACTCCTGAGAAGAGAGAGTACTTCCTGCCCTGCTGCAGCGTTAACATTTCACCAGTTTCGCTCTCTGCTTTGATTCCCATTCATCAGAGAAGTTGGAGGTCTGGAGGAGGACCACAGCCAAAGATGTGGAAATATTTCAGGGGCAGCCTGAGCCCCTGAACAAACCTGATCTGTCATGGGTAGCCCCTGGAATATTTCCACATCTCTCAGTGCAGTCCCCCTCCAGCAGGAGGACAGGAGCAGAAGAGAAACTGGTGACTTCTTCCTTCCCAAGTGGCGATGCTTAAAAACACATCACCAAAGTCATATTTAGGAACAGCTGCTTTTGACCTGTCCCATGGCCTGGATCCTCTTGGTAAATATGACTTTGTGTAACACAATGAAGTGACTGAAATTGCAAGAACTGAAGTTCTCCACAATCACTTCTCACAGACAGCTGCTGCTCTGTCCCTTGTCCTCTTTGCCATGTCCCAATAAGAAGAATTCAAGCAGGAGGATAATACAGAGTTTTGCACAATAAATTCTTATAAGGGAAAGGAAGGGATTTATTTGCATAAAGAATTTAATTTGTGGGTGAAATGGCATCTGCTGTGTCTCTGATTCTGAACTAGTATTTGCATTACCTCATTAGTCATGTTGGTCATAAACTAGCGTTAGTGTTAGCTCACACATTCATCAGAGAGCTGGCTGAAAATTGGAGATTTAAAAACCAGACTGATATCACCAGTGGCTCTGGCTTGCTAAGCAACCTTAGTCAGATCCTAACCCCTTATCTGCTGGGTGGGAATGATAATGCTTCTCACCCAACTGCTTCGATTTCAGCTACAAATCGTACCATTTTGAAAAAGAGGGAAATGCTTTTGTGTTGACGTAACCAGCCAAATGCCTTCCCTTCCTCCTTCCTCCTTCCTCCCAGTGGCCGGTGGGACCACGCTCTGACACCAAATGCCAGCTGTACACTGCGGCTGCAGGCAGGAGCACCTCCTTCCTTCTTGGGGAGGGTCACAAGAGCCATTTCCTCCATCTGGTCTCCCTTCAAACTCTTTCTGGCATCGTGTGGATCAGCACCCAATGCATGTCACACTCCGGCTTTAATCGACGAAGAAGAGCGGTGCAGAGCAGGGCTGGGTGGCAGGAGCCTTGGAAGTGGATGGACACAAATCACGTGTCTCCTTCAGGCTCTGTTCCTCCCTGGCAGGGAAGGACATCCCAGTGCCTGCGAGTTCCCAGCAGGCTGGTGCCACTCAGCAGGGGACCTCAATCAGTAAGGGGAGTGGAAGTGCTTCCTTCAGCTTCCTGTCACTCTGCACAGTTTTCTACCTGCATACACTCATACCTGACAGTCACAGCTACCCAGATTGCTCTAACCTGAATTCTGCTTCCTGAAACTGAGCATTTCCAGGGTGGTGTCAGCCTTGAACAAGGCATGGGGACACACATGGAATTTGGGCTGGGTGAAACTGAACATTACTGTCTCCCACTTTGGAAAAGGAGAGACTTAACATTCCTATTTGTGCTTTGCTGTGAGCTTCTGTGATGCTGCTGTGGTTCCCTTGAGACTCTTCCAGGGCAGAAGAGGCAGCAGGAGAGTGCGAGACGTGGAGGACGTCCTCCCTCCGTCTCCCACGTGCAGCTCTGTGCTGTCTCTCTCGCAGGCGCCGTTCCCATGCAAGGCTCCAGTGCGGATGATCTCTGATCCCAAGGGCATGAGTGGAACGGCCTCGAATGTGGGAAATGGTTTACAACCAAGTCACTTATCCTCAGGCAGCCTACAAACCCCACGCTAGCCCCAGGGGCCGGGCAGAGTGCAGGGAGGCTGAACGGAAGATTTTTACAGGGAAAAGGAGCACATTTGCTTCTGCTTGTTACCTGTTGGACCCTTGCACCAGCAGAGTATGGAGGTTGCATTGAGGAACACTGAAGGCTTCATGATGGCTTCTGTAAAGCCACCCTGGCCTTGACAGCTTTACTCCTAATTCTTCATGTTTGCTCTTTCAAAACAGATCTTTAAGAGCAATTTAGCACTGGAGCGTTGTGATGGCAGCTGCCAACTCACAGAGTGCCTTGATAGAGGTGAGAGGATCTTCTCGTGTAAACGTCTTCCCATATCACAAGGCAGTTTGGAGAGGATATCCCTGCTTTCCTTGTGTGGTAGGAAACAAAACCCTGGCTGAGCGCTCGGTGCATTACCAGGGAGCTGCCCTGTGACACGATAGGACTTTCTAAAATAAAAATTCATTTGAGTTTTCCACTGATCCCAGGTTATTTTGCATAAAGCAATTAAACAGACGACACCAAATCCGTTTATAAGGTTTGCCAGAAATCCTTGGAGTATTTGGAGGAAATCAGAGTTCAGACCTGAATTCCACAAGTGGTGACGCTAAGTCTGGAGAAGGATTTTCATTGCTTGAAGCCAAATGATCACAAATGTTTCTTTCTTACAATGTAGGACCTTTTTTTTTTGGTGTGAAGCCCCTCCATGCATTCCCAGACAAGCACTGAATGACTGTCTGATGTGCCGCTTCTGTCACCTCTTTCAAATCCCTGGCTGTCTCACTCAGAGGATCGTATTTGCAGTTCTCATATATGCATTTACATCTAAAAGCAGGACAGGGGAGGTACCTGGGCTTAATCTCTGCCCTTAAATTTGGTTCTCTTGATGGTGGTCTATGTCTGTTTCTTGGGACTGGCAGCCTGTCAGTCCAAATACTACTGGACCAGAAGAAAATCAGTCGAGCCTTGAAGAGCAACCACCCTCTTGACCCTAAGTGGGATCTCATCTTATCAAACCTGAGAAACAACCCTGCTATGCTGTCTCGCCAGACTGACTAACAGATTCCATCAAAGGCTGGTTCTTTTGATTATTTTTTTTGCAAAAACCTACACAACAACAAATCTCAGTGTAGCAGGAAAATGGAGAACTTCTGAACTAATGAGGCAAAACACAGTTGTGAAGAAGTCAGTGGTGGGTCTCTGCTTGAGCTGGTAGGGCCCATGTTGCCAACACCTTGCCACTCAGATGACAGAGTGACACTTAACTGAAGGGTCCTCACTGTTCAATTCACTGGGAGCCTCAAGAGCCCTTAGGGAAATGCCCCCGGAACAGTCCGTTGTGCCAGCCTGGCAGCTAATGTGTTTCCACAATCCCTTAAGCTCAGTGTGCTGCCAAGAGGGCAGAAAACAGGCATTTCATGTGAAAATTATGAGCTGGTATTTGCTACTTCACAACTGACTGGCAAGAAAGAAGAGATGGTGGTGTCTTCATGTGTATTCTTTATTTCATGTTGCATGACCTTCTGAGCCTGCCAAACAGTGCTCCCACCTGCTGTATTGTATGGAATCACAGCATAGTTGAGGCTGGCAGGGACCTCTGGAAATCATCCCATTCAAAGCCCTGCTCAAAGCAGGGTCGGTGAGAGCAGGTTTCTCAGAGGTGTGTCCTTTGATTGGGGCAAGAGGGGGACTAAAATCTCATCCCAGCACGATGGGGTGTGGAGTACAGAGACAGGTGGAGGAGTGAGAGTGCTGTTTGGGTGTTCTGTTTGTTCCTGCAGGAAGAAGGATGTATTAGTCATTGTAACTTGTTTTGTTTAGTTTTAAGTTGGTATTAATTGAAATAACTGCATAGGAAACTAGATGCAAGCCCAGCTTAAGGACAAATCTATGGTATGTTGGCATCAGACCAAAGAGTGGAAATTACAGTGTGCCAGAAAAGAAGACAAAAGCATCGCCTGCATTATCTGGCATGTAAGACTTTGGTTATAACAGCACTGCTATCTCTGTTATGATTTCAGGGTTGCAGAGCACTGAAAGGATGTGGGGTTTTGTGCAGTCATGAAATCACGTTTCTGTAACCTCGAGAGCATAGTGAGAGCCCACATGCAGCATATTTTATGCTTACATTATGTGTACACACAGCAGCTCATGTTTCAGAGCCAATCTCCTCCACTAAGGCTTCAGAAACTTCCTTCCCTTTCTAAAGTCTTGCCCTTGTAATTAGTGTCGCAGTTGCAACATTTGAGTGAAGTCTATCAACTGCAAAGGTTTGAGTGTACAAGAGCAGCACAAGACTTGTGCTGTGAGGAAAATCATTATCTGCCAAAAAAACCCCAGAAATGCCTTACACAAGGCTCTTAACTCTAACAGTTGAGAGCTCCTTCTAGGGGATTGTGGGATTTTGCACTCTGATTTAATAGTTTCAAAGAGAATTGTTATTCTGTTGGAAGCCATCTTCAGACTATTCAATGATTAAAAAGCCAAGCAAACAATGTCTTTCTCAACTTCCCCCAAAATAAAAAAAAAAAGAAACAACCCCTCAGAAAAGCTGGGGCAAGCAAATGAGAGAGAGAAGTAAAATAACACAGCTTTTAAAATCCTGTTGCTTTGCAGCTGTTCCACATTATGGCTACTTTCCAGTCTTACTTTGATGATCCTCTGCCAGGAAAAAAGGAAGTCCTTCTAACTTAGAATTTGATGAGGACATTATTTCTCAGCAAAGTAAATGAAGATCCAGTTTTGAGATTTAGTGATGGGACTGCCATCTAAGAACCAGTGGTCTTCACCAAGACTGTGGCAGATTTGAGTGATAACATAGGGGTGAGAGATCTGTGTTCTCCAACTGGTGCTGAAGGACAAAGAGAACTTAGGTCTTCAGAGGAGTGTGATACCACAAACAACAAGTAGAGATATGGAGTTAAACTGATGCCTGGCTAATGGTGAGCAAGATGGATATGTGCTAAGAATTGACACTAACTGGGAAGTTGTGTCGAGGTTTGACTTTCCATTGGCTGCTGGATCCCTGTCCCATAGGAGAACTCTTGGGGAAGGAGTACAAAATAAGAACAAACTAATGCAGGGGAGAATGGCAGGGAAGAAATATTACCCCTGAGCTGATGGGTGCATTATAAAGTGTTCTGAGACACTGCCAGGCATTCCTAAAGCTCTGACTTGTATCTGGGAGTCACGGATGAACTCTGTGGACCAAGGATACTGTGTCAGAGCCCTGCAACAAAACAAGTCGCGTCATCATGTGTTACCCAGAACATCACTGCATACAGCCAAGTACAGAGATGCCCTAAAGCACAGGTTTGGGTTATAGAAAACTAAAAGGGCTGAGATATAAATTTTTCCTTTCTTAAGTAGTCATAAAGTGGCCTAATCTGGGACTGGTACACTCTGGGTTTCCTTGTGCACTTGTGTTGTGTCTCAGTTCTTACCATGCATTAACTGGTTCTTCTTTTGCCTTGATCTGTGAAGAAGCAACTGATGGTTCATGTGTTGTTGCACCCTAGCATTCCTTTTACACCCTGCACTTTTAACATATGTTGTTTAAATATTATAGGAAGAATTGTTGGCAAACGGTAGACGACAGGTTGCTAAAACATGATAAAATAACAAGAGCTTTCAATGAGAGATTGAAGAGGCAGGAAAGGGAAGAGGGGAGAATCTGTAGACAACCTGTGCTGATCTTTACTGTTTAGATGCAGAGGCTGTGCAATGCAAGGCGAACAGATTGCCCTGTTTGCTTGGGGTGCAGGCAGGCTGTAGAATGAAACCCAGTTTTGCTCTGCCTTCACTCCACGATTGATGCCTGGGGAGGAGCTGCTCAGCTGCCTTGCAGATAGCTACACCAGTCTGAGGACTGAGCTGGAGAGCTCCACAGCATGCATGTCTCAAATTAGGTGAAGCAAGTCTTCTAAGACTTGCAAAACCACTTAGCAAACCACTAAGATGGTCTGCTGTCAGTCTATAGCCTGGGACCGGGGAGGGAGTTCTTTCCCTCTTTGTCCTTTGCTTGAGTTCTTGGCAAATGTCACTCAGGGGGCACTTCAAAGTCCCACTGTAACTATGTGGGTAATAGTCAATTGAAATGGTCATTTTTGCTCTTCCATCAAATCTTCACTCTGCAGAATGGCTGCCCTCAAGCCTGGGATGTATTATAACTAATGACCAAAAATGATTTCATAATTAATCTTCCATTCTTCTAGTGCTCTACTGAAGCAAAATAAGGGAATGTAAATTAGTGATATCCAGCTGGCTACGCAGTTAGCAAGATGAATGCATGTGGCCTGTCTCCACATATCCCTTGCTTTGTGGGATACGGGTGGTCCATCCCTCTCAGCGTGATCAGCTTCCTACAGGTGAACAGGCACTGGTCAAGAACAGAGGCTGCAAGGTTTCTTCAGCCAACTTCTGTTTTGAAATTTACATTTTGACTTGTGAACCCTGAGGAATTCAGATCTCAGGGCAGAGGAAATGTTGGAAGAGGTCAGGCGAGCTGTGCTCCCTCTGTGTTATTCGGAGCAGCAAATAGCATGCGTTCCAGGGCAACATCTGATTTTCTGCTTTTACGAGGCAGATGTTTAGGAGAAGTGATCTGCTGTTTATTTTAATTGCCATCTTCCAAATCTCCTTCCTATGTGCTTGCACCATTTGGAGGCAATAAATAAGGATTCTTCAGATTATGCCGTTAGTTGGATAGCAAGCCCTGTCTTCCATCAGTGGCTGGACAGAGCTGTGTGCTGCAAACCTAGATCCCCTTTAACATTGATTTTACAGTGATGTTAATCAACTGAGTCTAACTCCTTTCTCAATGACACTAACATAAATCTGAAACTGCTCCACTGACGTCAGCACTGTAATGGTAGTGTAAGGGAAAGTTAGAGTCCCTTGACTTCAGAATGTTGCTGCTGATTTACACCAGAGCAAGAGCAGAAGTAGTTGTGCTCAGCATGTCCTAACACTGTGTTACTGAACAGGAGGCTGGGGTTTGCTCTAGGATACAGTGTTGATACTAGAGAGCAACTCCATGGGTTTCACTGGCATTAATTTGACGGAAATGAGTTTTACCTTCATCACAGTTTGAGTCTCAAATAGCTTCATATAATAGGCCATTAATGAAAAGAAGTGATAAATCAATGCTCTTGCATAAAGTGATTAGTTCCACTGCCTGCCACTATTCTGTGAAAGACCTATAGGGATGAATCTGATCATTTGGCTTATGTTGTGATGATGATAATGATGGAGAGCAAGGCAGCGGTACCCTCGTATCTTGATGGACATGAAGCAAGTGCCCATGGAGGAACTGATGGTCCTAGATGAAGATACAGGGGCACATGGAGGAGCTGCCCTTGGAGGTGGTGCTTAGAGCTAGTCTGGAGGGATGGGAGTACTGGATGCACTTTTTCCCTCCAACTGGATGCAAGCAGTAGTTGGAGACATTCTGTTCTGGCAGAATTCAGCGTGTTAATCCTTGTTTTTCCCCTAGATTTTCCCACCTTGTCTCTAAAGGGCTAGAAGTAAAAGCCTTGCTGTAAAAGGAGTGCTGGTCTCTCTTTCTGCTCTGCTGAGGCTTCAGCCTGCAGACTGTGGATTTAAACAGAAGGAGACAAGAAATGGATATTTCCTCTTGAAGCTGTAGGGCTTCCCAAACAGTCTTGCTGATTAAAGACACTTTGGCAAGGCGAGCCTGGTTTTCTGGTAGCTGTTCCTCAGGAAGTTACAGAGCCCAGCGGTTGCCTCAGAGTCCGTCAGCCTTGCTCCATTAAAGCCAGCAGAGACAAGCTGATTTATACTCCTCTTCTGTTGGCATCTAGCCAATCTCTTAATTGTTCATAAGTGACTTTGTTTTTTAATAGAACACGTTTGCTCTGAATGGCTCAGTTTGCACATAATGAAATGCAGCCATGTGTGGCATAACTGCTTGAAAGCCAGTGAGTCAAAACAGAGTCCAAGTCAATCACCAGGTGCCAAAGAGAAGGACGGGGCCATAGATGTCCTAGGGAACTATGCCCTCATCTTCTTTCTTTTTTTAAAGATGAGGACATGCTTTACTCGTCCCTCAGCCTCCCCCATGCTGACAGAGGTGGGAGGCAGGAGGAGAACCTCAGAAATCACAGAAGAACTGCAATCCTTCCCTTTCCACATCTTACCCAAGGGTCCAGCCACAGCTAAAATCGACAGATAGGAGAAATAGTAAATAAGATGGTTCACACATTCATGCTATACAGCCATGGGAATGGATGGCTGCTCCAAGGTCCAGACATGGGTTTCGGCATCCCAGGCTGAAGCTGTGAGCCATGGTAGCTTTCACCTCCTTGTCCACACACTCAGCTGGAAGGTGGTCCTGTGGAGATGAAATGAGAGCTAAGGAAGCATGGTCCTTATTTTCCCACCCATTTTGTTCCTGCTAGTGGTGAATAACTGAGCCAATGCGCTTGCTGGTGGGGAGCAGCAGAGTTCACCAGTCATGAAACAAAACTGTGATTATTGCCATAGAAACTGTAGCTTGAATGTGAAGCTTTTCCAATGGGGCAGCAGGAAGAGGACATTGGACTTTTGCCTCCTTATCAAACCTCATGCGTATGGCTTGGATTGGAATACCAGAAAGTCACTATTTTAGTAATCATGTCATAAAATATCCAGATATCAAGAAACATTGACTTTTTGGGGGTTCCTAGGAAGACCTAAGTCAGGGCCTCAGGAACTGACGTGTGAGGGATTGGAATGGTTAGTGGCACCACTGCAAAGCACAGAACTCTGTCCGTTTAGGAAAAGAGACAATTAAGTCACAGTGGTTGAGGGAAGCAGAATCAGAAATGCAACCTTGCTCTTCTTCATGGCTCTCTTTCCTGAATGCTGACATGCAATTTGTTTAGAAAATTCCCTCCTCCTTCCCGTTTGAACTCTCTTCACCAGTGGCTTTGCCCTGGGAGCTTACAGCATGATTCCAATCTCCTTGTCAGCTTACAAGCTCCATCTATAGGATAGCCGAAGAAGAGTCCTTTGGCTTCAAGCTAATGAAAAAGGGCAGAGAAGATTCACTCAGAGATTCCAGTTTTGTCTGGAAAAACTCCAGCATGCTTAGCATACCACATTGCAAAAAGTCACTGATTTCATCACTGTCACTTTGTATTTGGGTACAGCTTTCCTCCCCGGTTCAACTGTTCAGTGCTGCATCACATAGTGCCCCATGTCCAAAACTGAACAGCAGCAATTAACACGTCCAAATCATCTAAACCCAGCTGATTTAGCTCAGTGTTTAATGATTTCCAGCCCCAGCCCATGCTTCACTGCACAGGCTACACCAGCAGAAGTAATTGCGGTCCATGATGAAATGCAGAAGGTGAAAGATATTTCTTCCTTCAAAGAGGAAGTGTGAAGTATAATAGGAGCCTTCTTGGTAGTGGTACAGACTGAGTGTCTTTAGGAAGGAAGGACAGACTAACACACTTTGCAGGACAGATGGAGTGTGAGTAGTCTTTTTAAAGAGATGCTGGCAACTGATGCTATTGCAAATCATCTCTCTCATGTTGGAACTTCATCTTTGACTTGCACAAGAAGTACAGTTTCATTTTGGACACTCAGAATTCCTCTGAGAGACGCATTGTGTTTCCAAAGAACAGATATGGTTTTTTTCTTTCTGCAGTTCCGTTCTGGTTTTAAATGCTGCTTCCTCCCCACACACACAGAGACCATAATCTGGCATGTACTTATTAAAATACCACTTCCAGGTAAATAAAAGCACTGGCCTGGCATATCCAGTGCTTGTTCCTTTCTCTATCTCAAGCTTAATTTCCCATTTTTCCATTTAACCTGCCTGTCATTCACCTATCTCCACAATCAAGAAAAAAAGCCTTGTTTCTTCCTTTTTGTAGATTCATAGATATTAAAACCAGAAGGAAATGTGCTCTCATCTCTTGGGCAGCTGACCTGAGTGTATATGTAGAGATTCATCTATCTTTTCCAATTACTTCATGCAAAGAAGATTTGCTTTTTTGTCAGCTACTGCAGGAAAATCATTGCTCAGGTACTAAAACACTCAGCTGTCCTGGGGTGCAACCCCTGCTGAATGCTTCTTTTGATCATCTTGCTCACACAGCTTAAGAGTGCAACAGCACTGTAGAAATATCACTGCAAAATGTGGGAGGTGAAGCTCACCCAGCTCATTGAGGTGCAACATCAGCACACAGTGGCGTGCATGGGCAGGGCATGGAGAGAATGGACTGTTCCTGGTGCTTATTCATCCACTGGCTCCTTTGGGGGGATGTTTGACTGCAGCTGGGGAGGGTGTCTGAAGGCTTAAGATAGAGCCAGTGACCATGGTGTACACCAGGCAGGACCAGCGAGTCCTGGGGAAGTGTAATCACTCTCCTGACTTCAGGATCTGAATTCCTTCTCTACTCCATATTCTACCGCGCTAAACTGATGTGTTTTTTATTTCTTTCTCTGTCCCACAGAGATCCCTGGGTGTCCAGGAATGGTTAAGAGCTGAATGGGCTGACTTCTCTTCCTCACCATCCTGAGCTCATGAGGGCTCTGAAGAGATTGAGTGGGAGCACGGCCTTGCTTCTCGGAGCCTGGGAATGCTGTGGGAAGTGATTGCCTTGGCAAATGTCTTCATCCCAACCCATAGCCCATTGTGCATCGCCTGAAGAAGAAGCTGATGAAGGATAACCAGAGGACCATGAACGGCTCTACTAGCCTCGGAGGACATCGTAGATGGGGGATCGGCACTAAGAGGGGCAACGGCATATGAAACCGGCTGTGGAAAGAAGCTGCAGGAGCCCTGTGAACTGAAGGAGGCAAATGTCCAAATCACCACAAAATGTGTAGATGGGTTTCCTTGGCACAGCACTCTTGGAAAGCACTTTCAAAGGGAAAGGCGTATCATGACCACGTGGCTGGCCCCAGTGGCTGATTTGGAAGAGGCACAACAAGGTCACTATCTTATGGTCAGATCAGGAGACCAGCAGAATGTGCCTTCAGCTGCTTGTCCACGTGCTGGCTGGGGCTCCAGACGAAACAGGAACCCTACCAACACGGAGAGAGGAGTGTGGAAAATTGCTTTGATTTATTCTATCCTTGTTTCTCCTTCTAGTGTCTTCTCTGTCTACCTCTTTTTCTCTCTAGGCCTACTGCATACGTGGCACAGACCTCCACAAACACACAGAAGTTTTAGCACAGGGCAAATCCTGCCCAGTGTGCAACTGTGCTGCCCGGTGCAGTGCCGTTGCCAGACTGAGCTGACATTGCACAGTGCAGCTGTAACGTGGCCTTCGTTTGCACCTTATGCCAACAAATCTGTAACCGCATTGCCGGGACTTCGGACAGGAGAAAGGCTCGAGCCTGAATCCTTTTATGTGCAAGCAGTCACAAGCTAGCATGACCAGCCACGCTTGGGAGCCAAGTTTTAACACCAGAGCCCCAGACCATTGTAGAGCACCCATTCCTCTCCTGTAGCTGTGGAAAGGAGAATGCTGGCAGGGTGCACACTCGCCTCCTGCATCACGGATCGTAAAACACTCATTCAGCAGAGAAAAAGACAGAGATGGAGGGAGCAATGGAGGCTCAGACAGAAAGTTGTAGGAGAAACTGATTCAAACCCATAGGAAAATGTGCACCTCTTAGTTGCAGGTGGTATCCCAGCTGCAGACTGTCATGCCCAACTGGGTGTCTGCAGGTCTCTGTTCACCGAGCTGCTCCCAGAAGCCTGGGCAAAATGTGCCGGTACCGAACTGTGCTGGAAGCCCCAACTCAGACCTTCTGTGGGGCTTCCAGCTGCAAACCCCTTCCTTCATGTGCAATCGTATTTATTTATTTATTTTCTTTCTGCTTGATGCAAAGCTGCTAACAGAGCACCCTCCCCACAAACATCCACAGCTGAGAGAGCGTGGAGACAGGGAGTGTGTGCTCTGTGTCTGTGTGACCGAAGAGGACAAAGGGGCAGGTGTATGCTATGAGGATCTGGGCATGCACACAGGGTGTGCATATGGGGCAGGAGGAGAAGGCTGCAGTAAACCAGAAATACTTTCCCTGCAGTGACCATGCAGTTTGGTCTTTCAAGAGTTCAGATCAGGATGGGAAAACCTTTGTTGGGAAGGACAGCAGGACAGCTGTAGGCTCCATAACCTCTGCAGAGTGCCTCTAGCCAGATGTTCTCCATGCAGCTGTGCTTGTGCAGGGTCTGTGTCTCTGTGCCAGTTGCTTGCCCAAATCCTGACCTCCCACCTATAATGAAGCAAGCATTCATCCTGGATTTGGACACCTGCAGGGGGTCATATCCCCGATCAGGGCAAGTTCCCACCATCGTGCTCACGTAGGTTTAATACCTGGCAATCTTTTCTACTCTATCCAAAATAGATATCCATGTACAAACCCATTTAACACAGCCAGTTTGAGACTAGCAGAAACGAGCCTCTCCAGACAATGCTGTAGCTGTGCTGTAGTGGTTCATGCTCAACCTTGGCTGTTTCTACCCCTTTTGCTGAACAACTGACACATTGGCAACATCTGCTTACCATCTGGTATCCCATTTTATGGAAAGTCTGTGTGTCCTAGTGCAGAAGGGATCTATTTCCCATGCCCTGATGCTCTCCCACACCTCCCATGCTCAGGAGGGAGATGGGGCACCTAGACATCCCTTGGCAGGGCTGCCAGCTGCTCCAGGGGAGCCTGGCTTCTCCCATACTCTTCCCTCTGAGATGCCTCACCAAGGCTTCGTCCAAACCTCTGTGACTGCTGAATCGAAATATTTCCCAACCAAAACCTGCTCCTCAAAAGACTCCTAGCTGGCTATAGTCACTGGAAACACTGCCCTTGGGATTAGTTTTCAGGTTAGAGACACGTGGGATTATTGCAGTTCTTTTTATCATAGATACTTTCATGTGCAAGGGCAGGTCACAGTAAGGGAAATGAATGCACTTGCTCTGATAATCTGCCAGCACGGCCCAAAAGCAGTGACATGCTTAATGCTGATGACAGCTTCCTTGCAGAGTTGTAAGAGTTGGAGATGGAAGAAATGTATTGCAAATCCATCTGCCTATGACTCTTCAGGCTTGTTCAATGTATTATATTCAGTGGTGATGTGTTGGGTCTATTTTTAAATGCCGTGACACCAGGGTTATTGTGCTGTCTATTGGGAGACTGCTCTGTAGTCCAAGTCAGGAACTGCTATTAGTATTCCTTCCATCTGCATTTCTTCTTGAAAACTTCATTCCATTATTCCTGGTGATGCTCTTCAAACACCTGCTGCTCATTTCGTCCTGGTCAGGCGCTTCACCTGTGCTCCTCTTTGCTCCTCCACAAGCCCTTCTGGCTCCCTGATTGCTGTTACTCCCCGTTTTTCCCATTGCTCGGCACAGAATGAGCCTGTTTGTTAATTCAGCCATGCAGAGTTTGTCAGGGATCTGTACCCACAGGGAGAGCAGCCGGGAACTCTGGCAATGCCCAGTCTCCCCAGCAGCTGTGGAGCTGCTCTCTCCCTCATTGCAAAGCACGTGGGGTGCAGGAAAGAGGCATACGTAGAGATGTGTCCAAAAGTGGACCAGCATTGGCAATGAGCATTCATATCCCACAGGGAGTGGATGCCTGCTAGGGACAGTACTCAACAAAGTCTCTATCTCAGCAAACCCCAGCTGAGCAATGGAGGTGGGTGATGCTCCAGTATTACCTGTACCAGGAATTGGTGGGGGGCAGAGGTCTGTGCAATGGCAAGGGAACTGTGGTCTCTTCTGCCTGGAAGTGTTATCCGTGAGCTGGAGCTGCAGCTCTGCTCAGAGGGAGCCCCGTGCCCTGCCAGCACCATGAGGGCTCAGTAGGCTCAGTGCACGTGGAGCACTTGCTTGGAGAGTCTTTGTGTACAGCGCTCGGCTGGAGCACCATTATGATTGTAAGAGCTCTGTTCTTCTCACCGAACAAATTGTTCCTACAAATAAAGAATGAAAAGGCCTCCTCTGCCCACTCTTCTTTTTTTTTCATGCTATTCATTGAGCAGCACCAGAGAGAAGGGCTGCATGGGGATGGTGGAAGCACAAATTTGCTGTGCTTCTGCAAATGCCAAGGCAGCTCGTGGGGAGGTGTTGGGGTACCTGAGGGAGAGGCTGAATGCAGGCAGAACAGCCAGGGGAAATCAAAACACAAAGTGCACCAGAGCAGCTTGCAGGGCCTCTCCATGAAGCTTGCTGATGGGTAATGGATTGCAATGTCACCAGGCTGGAAAAGGGGCTGTGAGATAAGGCTAGAGAGGAGCTGAGCAATAACAGGACAACCTGAGAAGGTGGTGATCCTGGAGGTGCTGTGGAACAGAGCAGGAGAAGGACAGGTCAAAGAAACCAAGGAGGAGGAAAAAAGAGGGATGAAAGAGAGCTGTGTCTCCTGAGGGTTTCACAGGATGACAACAGAGGAATCTGGAGTCTCCCAGGTGGCAATGTGTGGTCCTGTGGGCTAGTTCTTTGCCTAAACATCAGATCAGTGACAGAGCAGAAGCAATCCTCTCAGTCCCCAGCTGTTCTCCCTGGTGATGTGGGGCAGGGTGGAAGTGACAACATTACAGCTTTTCAGAAGCAATTGTCAGGGGAAGAATTTGATCCCCAAACAACGAAAGAATCAAAACAACACATTTCCAACAGAATTCATGATTAGGCAATTAATCATCCCAATTTAAAACATTGGAGAGCCTGGAGTGCCCTAATACATAAAGATGTTCGAGGCAGTGTTCGGGCTATGTCTGTCAGCGGTCAGTTCTCTGGCTACCAGTGAGCACGAGGCTTTGGGCAGCAGGCACTCTGCTGGTCCTCACAGCCTGGGGATGTTCCTCCGGTGGGACCTGCACGCAGAGCTACCAGGGGAATTTAGTTTGTCTTTTATTAAGGAATAAAACAGCCTTGAACTGCTGCATAACAGCATGCAGGTCTCCATGGTGCCATAGCGTCACTTCTTAGTGTGGCTGCAAACTGCAAAAACTCAGCATCTTACCCCTGCTTTCTAAGGACATTTCCAGAGTTACTTATGGCTCAGACACTTGTGTGCCAGCCATGTGCAGATCCAAGTACCTACCCATTCACGTTAAAGAAGCTTGTCTAACCTCTGCAGGCCTCCAGGCAGCTGACAGGATGGATCTTCTCCATCTCCCAGACTTAGTATCTGGATTTACAGAGCTCTGGGATCAGGCCTGGGTTTTGGGACTGGATGAATTGTGAGCTTTGTTTGCCAAGAGCACACACAACCCCGCTGCCTCCAGACATCCTGGATGTATCCAAGTATCTTTCTAAAGTTCCTAAGCTTTAAACCAATCTGAAGAAAAGAGCTGTGGGTAGATTATTGCAGCACATAACTGCAATAAACCTTTTCTTCATCCTTTCATGGTTAGAGGTATGAACATGAATTATGGTAACTTAAATCTCTTGAGAGCAGCTATAAAATCGCTTTCTCAGATGCCTGGTAAAGAACCTCGTTAAGTTAAGATGTCAGCACTCGCAAGTGCTGTTGTCTGAATGAGACTATTTTACAAGTCAGTTTAATCCTTCCAGGAATAAAATGACCCCATTCCACCCGCACCAAGCAGCAGATTCACTCTTTGCTCCTTGTTTGCTGACCTGTTTGTTCATTTGAGGCTCTGGCACAGTCACCTCTTGCAGCAGATGAGATGCCTCATAACTTACAAATGTAAACAGGTTAATAAAAAACTCCACATCTGGCTAACTTTCATGCTACCTGGCAAAGAGCAGAGCCTACAAAGGAGTCAGGGTCTTTTCACGTGCAGACAGCAGCCAAATAGGAGGAAAGAAATGTTCACTTGCTCTGGCTTCAACTTTTAGGGTCATTTTGTTATGTGCCACACAAGCATGGCTCCTGGACCCCAGCAAAACTTGTGAGACACCTTCCTGCAGTGCCCTGTTGCCTCTGGGCATGGACTGTCCTGAAGGATGGAGGTGGATTGGGGGACCATGCCTGTAGCTCATGTCCTATGCTGACTCAAGAGCCGTGGTTGCTCCCAGCCACAGACACATCCCCTTATTCAAAGATCACAGTATCGCAAGGTTGGAAAAGACCTCTGAGATCATCCAGTCCAACCTATGACCCAACACCAGCACCCACTCATCATTTAAACGATGGCACTAAGTGCCTCATCCAATCTGTTTTTAAACACCTCCAGGTGACTCCACCACCTCCCTGGGCAGTGTATTTCAATGGCCAATCACCCTTTCAGTGAAAAATTTTTTCCTAATATCAAGCCTAAACCTCCCCTGATGAAGCTTGAGACCACGTCCTCTTGTTCTGTCACTGATCGCCTGAGAGAAGAGACCAACCCCTGCCTGCCTACAACCTCCTTTTAGGTAGTTATAGAGAGCAGTAAGGTCTCCCCTGAGCCTCCTCCTCTCCAGCCTAAACAACCCCAGCTCCCTCAGTTGCTCTTCACAGGGCTTGTGCTCCAGCCCCTTCACCATCTTTGTTGCTCTCCTCTGGAGATTCTCCATCTCTTAGCATCCTTTTAAAAATCACACAGCTGGGTTTAAGCAGCAGGTACTTTCCTGCCTTCTATGCCTTGAATACCTTTTGGATGATGTGACCCTTTCCCTGGTCACGCTTCCCTGGCATGACACCACCTGGAAGGGCACTGCTGCCATGGCATCAATAATATTCCTGAGTCTCTCCTGACAGCCCACCAGCCCCAGCTGGCACCACTCTGCCTTCTTGAGGCAGAAGCTGATTTCTGGGTCTCCCAGGCACATTTGCTTTCAATTCTATAGGCACAAATCCCAGTATATGTTGGATTAAATAACTTCCTGCTGGTAATTTACCTTAATTTTGATTATTATGGGAGAATATTTAAATCCCAGATGCTCTGTTTTGGTCTCCATGGAAATTGATAGAAGGGGTCAGCCTTTGATTGTTGAATCCGGATGCTGAGGGGAATGATTTTGCCTCATCAGTTAGGGAAGAGATGGGAGCTGGTCTGCTTTTCTTTTTGTATGTGTCTGTCAGTGAAATTTGTAATGAAAATGTGAATCTGCACAGACCAGGCTGTCATCTGACAGCAGGAAATGAAAAACAGGAAGAAGGGGTGTTACAGAAATGGAAATTATGGTAATTAAAACAAAAAATCACAGCAAAATGTATCCAGGCATTACAAACGTCAGGCTGGTTTATTGATGCTGGTTCTCTAAGGCTGTTGTGACTGAAAACTGAAGGAGTGGAGAAATATCTAATGCGATTGTTAACCATTAACTATTTTGCTGGTAGTCTTGACTGCAGCCTGGATGGGGAGCCCAGGTTTTTAAGAGTTAATCCTCATTCAAATCTCACCCAAGCCAATGAAGAGGCTGTACGGGTGTCCAGGGGTGCAGATGACTCTTGCCTGTGTTTGCAATGGCAACACCAACCAGGCAACCAAGGCAGGGAGCTCCATGGCTCTGGGTATTGCACCAGCCATGTGGGAAAGGGTCTGGCTCAGCAAAGCTCAAGGTCTAAATAGGTAAGAGGGGTTAAGAAGGAGAATAAAATATCAGCAGAGCAGACATCCCAGGGGTAGCAAACTGCATCTAAGTGCATACCTTGGTTAAGCAGAGGTCAGCTAAACCTCAGGAAATTATGACCATCCTCTGCTAGGATAAACTGCCTCTCTAGACAGGTTATTTTTCTACCTGGATTCCAAAATTGCTTTGAAATAGCTCAGCTGGAGACATCTGCATTTGGTCAGACAAATCCTGGCCACTTGCTTTGCTGTCCACAGCCTTCTCAATGGCCCTGCATCGGCACAGTAATGTGGACCTGGCTTTGTGGCAGAGGTAAATTTTGGCACTGGTGCCAGAATTCCCCGGGCAGGGAATACAGCAGTGTCCTACTTTGGGAAACTGCACATCCCCTTCTGCCTCCCAACAAATGCCTGATTGCTGTGCAAGCCTGGAAGGAGCCTCAGCTGCAGCTTTATGCAAGATATGTGCAAAAAATGTAACAATTGAAAAAAATTGCCCAATGAGAACCAAGCTTGCAAGGGAGATTTTTGGGAAGGTTGGGGTTTTTTGTTAGTTTTTTTAAGGGAATATTTGTCAACTTTGAAAAATCATTTCAGAACTTTCTTTTTTGAAAATGAATAAGTCACATTTCCATCGCCACATTCTTTCTCTTCCCCTTCCCCTTTCTATTGCTGAATACATTGACCTCAGACAGTTCCACTTTCAGGGAGTGGGAGAAGATTTGTGCTTTTTTTTAAACAGCAAAGGAGGTGGGGGTGGAAATGAGAACACCCTCTGCATCATCTAGACAAGGGCATTCAGGGGCAAATAAAAAGCAGAGGAAATTAATTTTTTTGGTTTTCTTTTATCATCAAAACCAAAGCAAAATGAACGTGTCAATCCAAAATGAACCTTGCCATGTTTCAGAGACCCCCTATGAAAGTGTACTCAGAAGTGATGTTTCTTTGAGAAAAAAGATGGTTCTGATGGAATCTGACTTTCTGATCCCCGAGCTATTAAACCAGAGTTAAACAGCACTTCCAGCTCTCCATCCTGTGGCTGTAGGTGAATATTTCACGCTACTCCTTGTACAAACTCTGGATGGTTCTGGTAAACAGCCTGAGGATCCTATGGGGCAACGGAGGTGCAGGGAACGGATGCTCTCCTGTCACACACACCAGCTATAGCACGCTCAGCCCCCAGGACACAACCATCCCTGGAGTCCCCCCAGTGCTCTGAACGAGACTGGCAGGGCTGGGGGACATCAGTGTGCAACAGCGATCTTTGACTTCTTCATTTTCTGTCAAATATCAGCGTCTGCAGGCCAAAATTATATTGTGCCCTGCCTGATCTTCACTGCACACCTCCTGCCAGTTTAACCCATTTGCAGCACTTTCCCCCTGAGGTGGCTCTCTGACACATGCAGTGCTGGAGGCCGTGGGATGGTTTGCAGCGTGGGGACCTGTTTCCCATGGAAATCCGGGTGCAGCACAATTTTTGGCAGGACGAGTGGAAAAGGGGGAGCTTTTGTTTGCCTTCCTGTGCTGCCGCTTGCACCCCAGCTTCTGGTGCATCCCAGGTGCAGCTGGCAGTGAGCCATGGGATGATGGCATGAGAAATTACACAGCATTCGCCAGCATATGGGTGGCTGGTGAGCTCTGAGCAGCCTGGTCAGCCACAGCAGCCCCAGTGTGGCACCGGTTGCTGTTGAGGCTGTGCTTGGCAGGTGCTATTTTTGGAGTATGCATGAGGGCAGGAAGGGTTAGCATGCCTCAAATGCAGAGAGCCAGGCTTGTTATGAACAGAGAGAGCTCAGATTTGCTCAGCAGCAAGGTCTGCCTCTGCCTGGGGCAGGAAGGTCTAACCTGGACCTCCTGATGCACAGAGGGTGCAGGCCTAGAGCAAGATGCTCAGGACTCACCACTGACAGTGAGCGGGATGATAATGGCAAGTTTTCAGCAACCTTGGGATAGCTGAAAGGTGTCAGCCAGAGGTGGAAGCTTCTGTGCCCGTGCAACGCTGAGCAAAATGTCCTACATCTACTCTAGGCTGAGATGCAAGAAGGATACACAACCCTTACATGGGGGCTTGAAGGAGAGAAGCAGGAGAAAGAGATGGTTTTTTTCTAGAATCAGGAAGGTTGACTGAAAAGGGACAGGCATTGCAAAGACCAGAGAAAAAACTAGACAAGAGGAACTTCATAGGAGAGGATTTTCATGTCAATAAGAGCTACATCATGTGGTGGCACCCATAGATGCCAGAAGAGTTCCAAAGCTGACACCATTAATAAAGATACACCAGCAGGGCAAGTCCCTGGAAGGCTTTCAAAGAGTGTTGTTTTTATCTTGCTAAACAAACATGCCACTTCTTCTGCCACCTGGAGCCCTGGCTCTATCTGCAGCCTCTCCTTGCTTTTCGGGTCCTACAGGGAAAGACAACCGTTCTTGTGCCAAGTCCTCAGGCCTCATCAGTGCTTTTTTCCATGTCAATAAGGCCATTTCCACCTCTTGGCTCCCCCACAGCTGAAATGTGTTTCTCCAGCCAAAAGGATTGCTCAAAAAAAGGATGTATAAAAGACCAAACCAGTGAGATGAATAAAAGCAGTGGGGTTGGGCAAAGGAGATAGAGCAGGCACAGAGAGGCTGAGGGCAAAGTAGCTCTCCTGAAGCAAATGCCTGAAACCTTAGGGGAAGCCAGAGGTTCTGGATTTACTCCTGTTTTCTTCCTCTTTGTAATTGATTCGTAATACAAAATCACATAATGGATGCAGCTCCATAAAAAATAGTGACCAACACTCCTGCTACCCCTGAGCCCTGTAACTCTGAAGCAATGCAGGGTGACAGAAGCTGACAGGTTTATCTGCAGAATGCTGCTGCAAAAGTGTCATGGGAAGGATTTCAGCAGATGCAGAGCTGGGGAGTCACAATCGCCACACTTCAACTTCAGTACATGGAGAGATCCGGGATAGTTCTCAGGAATAAGAGAACAGGCCCGTCCCCGGAATAGAAATGAACACCCATTTCATTAGCTAAGTCTTCCCTGTGCTTATTTCACCATCGATTCCTGGGGTGGTTGCTCACTCTATAGCACTGATTAACAATTACAGAATGTACCAGAGCAGCACTGCCACGGCACAGCTGGGGACTGCGGAGCGGGCGGGGGTGAAGGCGTGTCAACCTGGCGGCTGCATCTCCAAGGTTACTTTTAACAGGAAACCACTTGTTGGATATCTTTGAAGGAAGCAAACATGTGTTTTAAGTCTGTTATTTTTCTTTTCTGTGAATTCCCCTTAGCTCAGCACTCTATAGCTGCCTGATGGAGGAACTGCTTGAGCTGTACCTCCCTTTCTAAGATTATTTTGTCTTCTTGCTCTTCTCCTTATAATATGGGGATGTATTTCCTCAAAGCCAAGCCACTCCTCCATTTCTCTGCCACAGGTTACAGAATGAGCCTTCCAGTACAGCACTAATCCCTGGAATCTTCTACATGGCTGGTGAAAAGAAACTGAGTCCCTGTCTATCCACAAGCACGTGTCTAGGACATTTTCATGTTCCCTCCCACTCATCCGTTGACAGCTTAGGCATTCCTGGTCTGAAATCCCACACATTCGTCCTAAAAGCTGGTGAGGACTTATCTGGGGGAGATCTGCCCTGTGCATTGGAAGGCTGAGCTTCCAGATTCATCCAGACGAGGGTATCAGAGAGCAATGCAAGGGGGGCTTTCCTCCACCATCCCTTCTGCAGCCTTCCCACCTTCCCATGGCCAGGGAACCAGCCTGGTATGTGCAGTCTAACGGAATCAATTGGGATCAGCTTAAAACGCAATGTGGCTCTTTGGGTTTGAATCCTGCTCTATTATTAACTTGGCTGAGGAACAGGAAAACCTTGTGCATTTGGCCAGGGCTTGCTTGCTTTGTATATTCCCCATCTTCCTCTGGGACATCAAGTGCCTCTCTGTCAGGGACAGGATGCAAAGGTAGTGTCAAGTCTTCCTCTCCGACAAGTTGTCCTTGTCCCGAGAGGAGCTTCCATGCAATACCACAGCAGCACCAGAGCAGTTTCCTACCTCCCATTGAGCAGGGATTTGGAGGGTCAGAGCCTACATCCAAAAATGTTTGGGTGTTTGGAGGGCCCAGGGGCTCACTGAGTCCACCTGGACTGCCTGCAACAGTGCTGCTGGCTCTGCTAATGTTGCATGGGAGATGCTGGCATTTCCAGAAAGTCCAATAAAATAATGACCTCATCACTATTCAGTCCTTTGGTGCAGACTCTCTTGTGCCTCCATGAATCCTAATGGACTGATAGGGTATTAATGTGGATGCTCTGGGTGTTAACAGCCCATCTTCACTTCCACTGAGAAGTTTTTGAACATGGTGTACACTAACTTTAACCCACTCTTAGCAAGCTCTTCTTCCAGGCTGTGGTTTCTTCCTGCTGACAGCAGAGGCCAGCTGCAGTGGGCAGGGCATTGGGGTCCCACAGGGAGCTGGGCATAGAGGAGACCATGTGCATGCTGGCACTGCTCGCTCCTGGAGCAGCAGATGCCTGATGGAGGGTCCCTAAGATGGGGTTTGTACAGCTCTCTGCACACATCCAACAACATTTCCCTGTCTCTTCCAGCTTCCCCAGCACTAATCCCCCTGCTTTTCTTGAATCAACCCATGGTGCCTTTATGTGCAGTCAGACAGAGCTGTGCTATCCCACCTGCCCGGGCAGGCAGTGCTTAGCAGAGCAGTGCTGAGTGCAGCCAGCAGCGAGGAGCTCTGTCCCCAGGAAGAGGATGGGAGCTTCGTCTCCTGGTTGCTCAGCTCATGCCCTGTTTACTGTCTGAAAACCAGGGTCTGGCTCTTTGCTACAGTCTGACATACTGAGCTTCCTCCCTCTGATCTGCACAGGCACCTGCAATGTGAAAATGAGGTAGTTTTATCTAACCTCAAAAAAAAAGACAGTGTCTCTGGGGAAGAAGAAGAAAAAGAGAATTTACACTCTTGGTTACAGAACCAGCTGAGGGATGTCTGGGACAGCAGTGAGATGGGGAAAAAAGACTTGAGAAGAAAGACTTCCATAGAGATCTGAGCTTGGAGATGAAACATTGAACAGAGTATATTTTATAAGTAAAACGCCTGCCGCTGCACAAACCCAGACTGTTAATTGGATTGGCAGTCCCTTTGATCTTAGATATATGTCTCCTGGCTGATTCATGCTGAGACATCTTTCTGACCTTTTGAATACTCAGCTTTTTGGGGAGAAGCAAAGGGGAAGTAGCTTTCTTTTAAGAGACTGAGCAATAACACAGTCACTGTAGCAGACCTCATTTTCTTCAGCATAATGTGTCAACATCTGACTAATGAATGTAGTCAGTAGCTGAGTAATTTAGCCTGATGAGAGTGTGACCCTACCACAGAAAGATGGACTCCCATGAGCAGTAGCCCAAAGAGGGCAAGGGAGCAGGACCAGACCTGATGGCAGCTGTTGTTCCAGGTCTTAATCAAAGGTGATTTCATAAAGCGGGTGTTGGGATCAGCTCAGCTCAAAGCTTGGGACTGTCCATGGCAGCAAGGTGAGCAACAAGATGAGGACAGGGCAAACATGCCAGCATCAGCCCAGAGCCTGCAGCTGCAGAGCACAGACAGAGCCTGAGGTGTGGGTGCCATTTCCAGCCCTCTTCCTCAGACAGGGAGGTGGGTGGAAAACCCGTGACACTTCAAGGGAGGAGGGGGGTCTCTACTGGCAGCCCTGCTCTACAGCCCCTATGCAGGTGGCTCTCTCGGTGACTCTCACGTTGTCCCTTGGCATGGCTTTTGCAGAACAAAACATCCCCTCACATCTCTACGGGGAAACCAGGGAGCTGGCAGACTTGCCTGTCCTCTTGGCTTGTGACAAAGGTTTGTTTGTCATGGGAGATCCTAATGAGCTCCATTAATGTTCTCCCGGGAGAGACCGAGACTAGAGTCTTTGGGAGATAAATAGAGCTTCTGCCAGGCTGAAGGGATTTCTTTTTGCAGCAGCAATTTATCCTTCACAGCATTCACCAGTATTTATTCCCTGGCTTGTCTTCTGGAGCAGAAAAAACCCATTGTGGGTACTTTTGCAGGAGCTCTGTGGGCTGGAAGAGTGCCCCTTTCAGGGATGCTGTACTCCATATTTGGGGTAGTGTTTCTCGCTAAACCTCATCCAAACTGGATCTTACCTCTAATTTACGCAGGTGTAAATCCAACATCACTCCAGACCCTACAGTGCTGAGACACAGCCAGGCCCTCCAAAGTTACTAAAGCTCTGCTTTTTCTTGGAAAGTTCCCCTGCTCAGCTTCTCCCACGACCTCACATAACCCCATCCCAGCTCCTGGGGACCCTTCTTGCGGTGGTATTATTAGAGGAGAGAAAAAAAGGAGCCTGACTCACCAGGTCCTGCACCTGTGGCTGAGTTTCCCTGCAGACTGACTAGTAGGGAATGAAGGTTCATGTCAGGACTGCTTTCCATCCCCTTTTTGGGGTTAATCTCTCCAGGGCAGTGGCTGCTGGAGGAGCTCCCTGACTCTGTCCCAGATGTCTATCTGATGACAGAAGTGCTCTTCACGCCTGCCTATAACCTTCATCTGCTAAAACCCAGTCCCCCCTGTGCCTGGGGCAGGTCACAGGGGGTTACAGACCAGAGAGGAGCAGCAGCAGCACAGGCAGAGGTGCTCAGTCCTACACACACACGCCCAGCTCGGGTGGTGACTGCAAAGTGACAAGAGACTCAGCAAAGAGTCCTGTCACTTTCTGCCAGAAGCAGATGGACAAAGCTCAAACTTCACACATATGGATAGCCCTGCTTTCTTCCATTTCCCTCCACCTTCAAAAATTTCAAATCCCTGAGTGGGATGTTTCCTTCCAGTCCTGGATGCAGAGGGCTGATATGTAGCTGTATTCCCTGCTTGAGTGCAGAGGTATGTATCACTGGAAGATAAATTTCTGTCTTTTAGTGATTAGTGTAGCCTTCAGAAACATATAATGCTTCTGCTGATGCAACAGAATTTATAAAGAAGAGAATACATTAGGAACCGAAACACAAGTCTTTCAACCTTCCCCATAAATTAAACTGATGTAAATGGTCATTCCCCTCATGACAGGGGCTCCCCGAGGGCTCTTCCACAACAGCTGGTATGGGGACAGATGTCTCCAAGCAGAAATCTCAGGAAGGACTCATTCCTGAAGCAACATCAGCCACAAAGATACCCTAACGAATAGGTTGGTATATGAATCCCAGAAGAAGGATCAGAGGGGAGCCAGCACCCCTTGCCTGGCTATGCAACATGGTTTGCAGAATAGAGCAAGCAGCCTGGCCTCAGGGCTCTCAGCCTTGCTCCTGCTTGTGGCCAGCTGGTTAGAGAGCAGCTCCAAAAGAGCACGGGAGGAAGGCAGAGGTTGTCACGAATGCCTACCAGAAACAGACATGAGCAGCTCTGAGAGAACAGAGAGAAGAACAGACTTCCTCAGCTACAACCGTTCAACTCAGAGGATCAAGCAGCACCCCCAGCCGAACTGTATTAGAAGCAAACCAATGCTTTATATGTGGGCAACCAGTGCTGCCTTCCCTCCATTCCTGTCAGCAGCCACTCATGCAGGATGAGTATTTAAAGTCTCCACAGCTGGCTTTAATCTACAGCTCTGAGTTTTGTGGATATGCTGTGGGGGAAATAGGAGCTAGTGCTGTATTTTCTAAACTAGCTCTGCAGGTGAGTAAAGGGGAAGTGCTAATGAGGGAACAGTTAAATCCAGCTCAAAGGCAAAAGCTAGGGGTAGGGAGAAGGAAGGAGGAAGGGTTGGTTTGGTTTTGCTTCTTGTGTGTCTGGAGTAGGGGATGTTATGAGAGTGTGACTGCTGCTGGTGTTTGTGGAGCTCACTATGATTGTTGGCTCTGGCATTCCTCAGCCCTTCAGAGGGAGTGAGCTTGGAGAGGGCAAAGAAAGTACGGTGGGAGAAAGTGCAAGAATTTCCTCTTGTATTGACAGCAGTGAGAAAAAAGAAAGATTTATTTTTCTTTTTCCCTCTTGGGAATGTGATGATGAGTAGTGTAGCAGAGGGCAGCAGCCTCACTGGAGAAAGGGGCCTCTTGTCAGGAGCCAGAAGTGCTTTCTGGGTGCTTTGTTGCCTGCTCATCTCTAGGTCCTTTAGAGAGCTGAAAAACCAGGCTCAGGAGCACCATGCCAGGTGTCTGGAGATGTGCTTGCTGGCAGGCAGGACTTTACTGGAGCCCTTGTTAATCAAGACATCTCTGGGAGTAGCTTTGTTAATGAATCATCAGTGTGTGACTGGCTAGAATCATGAGGTCCTTACCCAAAACCTCTAGTGATTTTGGAAAAATCCTACTCCTTGGCATACAAAGCTCCCTAGAGCATCTTCCCTTTGTCTAGTTTGAAAGAAGAAGAAAAAGCCTGAATTTGCAATTAAAGTGATGGAGACCGTAAGTAAAACGTGGATAATCTATCAAACCCCAGCTCACAGAGTGCCTGTGACAGTACCCAGGGTTAACTGAGCTTGTTGGGCATTTCCTAAATGAAGCATTAACTCCTTCCTTTGCCCATTTCTTTGTTTCTCACCTTTGGGTTTTAAAGCTTATAAGTGCAACCCATCTGGTGTCATAAGGGTCAGGAAGAGCCCTTGCCTCCATAAGTTGTTGCTGGGGGAGCTGGCAGTGTGGTGGCAGCTTCCTCTGTGACATAAAGCAGAATTTCGAAAGAGGAAGTTTAAGTGTGGAGCCTTGGAGGAGAAAATGGGACAAGAACATAAAAAAGAGGCTCTGGCATTAAACTGAATTCATTGCAACATAATCTTGAAAAGTGTGTTTCTTGGCTGCCTGATCTACTTATTTGATGAGAAGCTGCACCTACTTTCCTTTGCCAAGAGTTCATTTCTAATGCAAATCACAGCACGATATTTCTTGAGTTAGAATGGTTCCTCCTGCTTTTGCATACAAAGCACTTGTATGTTTGCCTTGTAGTCTGTTTTAAAACACATTCTGCTCCTCTGTTATGTGTTTTTCCCCATGTCAGCCTAGGATCAAGTAATGCACACTGGATTTGCAGGGCTCCCAGCCACCACTGGCTCTCTAGTACACCTTGTTGGATCCAAAGCCCAGCTGCCCATGTAGAGGTGCCTGAGGTCAGCTTAGCTCGTGTTGCTCAAACCAGGGGAACTGTAACCTATGGTAGCAACTAAGAAGATAAAAGGTGAATTAATTACAGAAATAGCTCTTGAGGAAGAGCAAACCCAGTCATTGCTGACTTTATCCAGAGCCAGACTAGACCCCCCAGAACATGAAGGCTTAGGAGTTTTAGCCTCCTGATGGGCTTAACATCAAGACTGGCATCTGAAACTCAAAGCACTACATTTTGGCAGGTCAGAACCCAGCTGCTTTGCCTGCTTGTGTATGACCAGCACACAACCTATTTCATTGTGTTGAGGGAAGTCTCCATGGGTAGACACTGAAGTAATTTCTCTTCTCACTCTGGTTGGTGTTCTCCCCATGGGAGTAGCTAACAGCTCAGCTTCAGAAGGCAGCTCTCCAGGAGAAGCCCTAAACCTCATCCTGTCCCCTGAGATGGGCAAAGCTCAATGTTTGCCAGTTGAGTCCAAAACCTGCAGGTGGTCATTGCACAGAGGATGCCAAAAATCAACCCACAGAGTCCAGACTGGACTTGTGTGTGACCCGGGGGCTCAGAAAGCCACTTTCTCATCCAGAGTTTCCACTAAAACCTCAGCTTTCCATACACCCTGCTCCAGCAGATTTCATTCAGCACAACATGCGATCGATGCTGAGGAGAGGGGGCTACCAAGCAGGGGGCTTCTGTTTCCTAAAATAGCCCTGACAGATGCCCTTGATATCCTGGCTCCAGTGTGACACTGCCAAACAAGGGCCACTAGAGATCCCAAAATGGATTTCTTCCCCTTGAGTCTAACCAGATATAACCCCAGACCTCTGGGTCGCTTTTATTTGCCCATCTTATATGAGGGGCAGAGACTTGAGAGCAGAAACACACCCATACTTACACAGCAACTGTCGTAGTGCTAACACACGCAGTGTTGGGCTGGGGTAAGTGTGTGGTGTGTCCCCATCCCAAGGCAGGCATGTTGCCAACCCCTCCTGATCAGGCAGCCCCAGGAAATGCTGGTTTCTGCTGCTCCCTGCAATAGAATGATCTTGCTGAGCTGCGATCTTTCTTCCCTCTGTTGCTTCTCATAGAGTTTCTGTGCGTTTTCAGGTAAAGGCTTTTTTCCCTGAATCTTTGATTTCACATCCTCTTTTTAAACTGTCACTAACCAGTAGCAACTCAGCAGCTTCACTGTTGTGTTCTCTCCTTGCTTTTCCTTTCTTAGGTCAAGCCCTCACGTGCTGCCTCACAGACAAGATGAGAAATAAATACAATGTCAATTCTCTATAAAACCATGCCTCAGTTCACCTACAGCTATTGCCCCAAATATGTGCAGCAATTGTATTCCTCTGTTCTTCCTTCAGATTTCATCTGGACATTTCCTACAGAGGCTGGGACACCACGATGGTTGGGCAGTGTTTGCATCGATGGAGTCCTGGTGACTGGAAGGCAAAACTGCATTGCACAGAGGTTTTGGGAATTTCTTCTCAGCACTGCCAAGAGGCTGTTGGAAACAACAACCAAACCACCTCATTCTACATTTTGTCTTCAGACTTCCTCTGTAAAGGCATAAAGTTCTCTGCAGAACAAACACTAGGTTTTGTAATTGTCATTCTCCCTGTCCCAGGGAGCCTTAGGGATTTGGAGTCATCTGCCTTCATTGGAACCTCTTCTGTCCCCTGTCCTCCAGCCCTCAGTTTCTGGGCATGGTTGGCTCCACCTGCTCTGCTTGTGACGGCTGTGGGGGAGAGGGTGTGATGGTGAGGTGTGCAATGTATCAGTTGTCTGATTAAGCAGGAGGATGTGAATCCTTCAGAGATGGAAGTTTTTATTAAAAGGCAAGAGAGTAATTCTTCATTTGCAAAATGACACGATGTTCCACAAGGGAAAAAAAAAAAGAAAACAGCAATGTAACTGAAAACAATCCACCCAGCCTCAAAATGGTAAATCCAATCAAGCTTTCCTGTTAAATGCAGGCTTTGAAGAACATTGTATTTAGCCATTAACAGTGCTGAATCGATGTGAATAATCTGAAGTAACTCCAAGCAGCAAGGGCAGTTTATGTTTACAAAGAGATGGCTATTGATGCAGCCATTGCAAATACAGCCCAAATGCTGCAAAGCCCACTCCCACCATGGCCCATAATGGGTATGGTGACAGAGGACAGGGGCCACTGGGGAAGGGTCTCCACAGCCTGCCAGATTGGTGCAGAGAGAAGTGGTGTACTGAAAATATGTAGGAGGCTGTTCTCTGCTGAATGGAAACCCAGGCGGGGCTGTTGTGTAGGAGAGCCCAACACACAGGTTGTTTTCCATTCCTCTTCCCACTGCTACTCTACTGATAACAAACATCACATCCACACCATCATCCAGGGCAAAATGATGCTCTCCCTAATTCTCTGCAGGCTCAGCTCACAAGGTCAGGTAGTTACCTCATCTGGACCTGCTGCCCAACCCATGATGGCAAGGAGATAAATCAAGGCAGACTTTGACCTGCTGACTTGTCTTGGTGGGGCTGTGCAATGAGCAAGACAAGTTTACTCTCACAATTTAAGTTGCACTTGTAGGTTTAGAGGATGCCAATTGCCTTCAGCCATATCTTTTCACTGACAAACAGAAAGTTCCAGGGCATTAGAGTGATACTATTTGCCTTGAATCATTTGGTGGTTGTTGATGTGTGAATCACAGAACCCATAATTGCAGCCCCTGTTTAACAGGCGACTGCTTAGGTTTTGTTTTGTTTTGTTTGCTCTCTTATTTTTCCTTTTTGCCTGGGCATTTGACAGCGGTTTTTCATTAGCACAGTTTTTATTTGGGCATTTTTAGAGCCTTGTTGCCTTTCGCCCTGGAGTGCCAATGATTTTTTAATGAATTCTCTTGAATTTCCCCCAGATGGAAATGAAAAAATGAGCTGGAGGAGAGGGTATGATTTCTAGTTTCTGGGAGTGCTTAACTAACAACTCAGATGATTAAAAAGGCAAGGTTGCTCTTTTAATAACAGGTTTTCTTAGGATTCAGCCAATTAATTCCAAAGAAAAATGTCGTTTTGTTAAAGCGGTCGCTTCTCTGTTCAACTTCTCTTCAGCTTCACCTTATGGCTTCAGGATCTAATTCACAGGGTGTTAATGGAGGGAGCAGAAGAGCTCTCCATTTCTCATCTGGGCTTTTCAGCGAATGGCTGTTGTTACTGCCATGCTGCAGCCTGCCAGCTCCTCCCTCCGACAGGGCAGCTTTTGTGAATGGCTTTTGGAAATACATGGGTGTAGACAGAGATGCCCCAGCAGAGGGTGGTTGTGGGTCACCACTGAGATCAAGAGCTCACCTCAGTGCTACTGAATGAAAGCATGGCTCAGCCATCTCCAGCAGCAGCCACCACCCAGGCTGTGACCCTACTGGCAGACCACAGTGGGCATCATTGCTCTCTCTGCCTGGGTTGAAGAAGCATTGCATGGTGGGAGAATGTTCAGCTATGGGATAACCAAAAGGGAGATAAATGCACTGAAAACATGTAGGAGGCAGTTCTCTGCCCAGGTGGTAGGGCTCCCTGCCTGGACCCCATGGATGTGGATATCAGCAGCCACAGCTGTGCCAGGCTCTGTCTTCTGATGTGAGCAGTTCAGAGCTGCTGCTGACTTCCAAGAGTTTTCCACCACAGCCCCCAGATCCCTTCTCTCTCTAACACAGTGCATGACTATGATGTTACTCTGCTGCCTCACAGTACACAGGGACCAGAGCCTACAGTTTTCTGTCCTGACTTCTGTGATTTCTTTGATTTCCTTTTCTCTGCACAGTTCCTTCCCCTCAGCATTTCAGACTTGGAGGAAAAAAGACCCAACATGTTGCCTGATGAAAAGAGTGAAATAAATAAATAAATAAATCTTACTCGACATCATTAACTTGGTGCAGCTCAGGCAATTTCCTTCTCCCACACAGACATCTCCCAGCCAGCCACTGCCAGAGCTGGGAGTGAAGATGCTTTTTTTAAAAAAATAACCCTCAGAAAACTTGTTAGTTTATTTCCAAGGATTGAAATCAACTCACTTTTATATTGGTTTTCAACTTCTTTATCTGTATTTTTCCGAATGCTTTACTTCCTAAAATAAACCAATATGTTAAAATACAAGAAGCAGAGTCTGATTTTAGCACTTCCTGTGTATCTTTCCTGAAAAGAAAAGTTGTCATCAGAAATGAAAAAAGAAAGTGCTTTTAGACAAATCATTAACATAAAAATGATTAGTGACTTGGAACTCATGGTCTAATCATATATCTCTTGTGAAAATAGAATATTTTGATGGCTTTTCTCCAATCTATAATAGTTAAGAGCAGTATTGATCTGGGAGGACAAAAAAATAACAAAAGTCTATATGACAATTGGCAGCTATTTGAAATCATACTTTTCTAGCTTTCTAGTCTCACAATCTGCAATCATACAAGTAAGCTTCATTAACTGGGGTAAAAAAAGAAATGAAATGTACAGCTTCAAAGAGAAAGTTAGTAGAATAATCAAAGTGTGTGCCTCTATACTTGTTTCTGGGTTTATAGAACAAAAGAAATGACAAAAGGAGAACATTTACAAAACCTGCATTTTTCTGATTGTTGAGGGAGGTGTTAAAGACTCACTTTACAGAAACAAAAGGAGGTCTATCAATTTAGTACACTAAAAAGAAGCTTATAAATGTGGTTTACATTGCCTATAGTTAGGTATTTTATAACTTTTCCTTTCCCGTCTACCTTACTGCATGGATGCAGTGTAGTCCTACATGTCAGGGCATTTCCCCAGGTCCCCCCTATCTTCATAGCTTTTGACATGCTTTCTCCTGGTCCTTGGTGCTCTGGTTAGGATGCTGCCCTGCATTTTCCTGCAGGTTCTGTTCATGCCAGTTATATGCAGCATCCCATATTCCAAAGTCCTTAGCAAAGCAGTCAGCAAAACCTGACACTCTCCTTGCAAGTTGCTTTGCATGGGCAGCATGGAAGATAAAGCACAGAATAACAGGATCACAGAATGATCAGGGGTGGAAGGGACCTCTGGAGATCATCCAATCCAAACCTGCTAAAGCAGGTTCATCGAGAACTGGTTGCACAGGAGCACATCCAGGTGGGGTTGGAATCTCTCTAGAGAAGGGGACTCCACACACTCCCCAGGCAGCCTGTTCCACTGCCCCATCACCCCCACAGTAAAGGAGTGTTTCCTCATGTTTGGGTGGAATTTCTTGTGCTCCAGTTTGTGCCTGTTGCTCCTTGTGCTGTCGTGGGGCACCACCGGAACGAGCCTGACCCCATTCTCCTGACACCCCCCCTTTGGATATTTATAAGAATTGGTAAGATTCCCCTCCTGTTCTTCTCTTCTTCAGCCTAAACAGACTCAGGTCTGTCAACCAGCCCCGGTGCCTGAGTGTCCCCAGCTTGGCAGCAGCTGGCCCCTGTTTCCTGGGGTTCCCTGGATCCCACAGTGTGCACTGCCTGCCTGCCACTGGGCAGCGCTTCTGGCCCAGGGATTCAACTCGAGAGCTGTCCATCACATGGTGCTCCACTCCAGGCCAATCTCCTTCCAGGATGCTGGGCAGGTACCCCGACCAGTGGGCATGGTCCTGGGCAGAGCTCCTCTCCTGGCTCAGGATGCTGTGTGTCTCCTCTATGTTCATCAACATTTCATATGGTGCCCAGCCTGAAAAAGATTTCTGGGCCAATGCTGCTAACAAGAGCTCTCTTGTGAATCACTCACCACCTAGAGCTGGGTCGGTAGCTATCAAATTAATTTAATTAGTAGTTACTGCAAGCTTTCAAGAGCCATTTGTGCACTGAACATGCCACAGTGGCTGCAGAGGCATCTGGCTGAGCCTCAACCTGTAGCCTGTAAGAAATGTGGACAGGGTGAGGACAACAGACTCTCCATGCTGTGACCTTGGCATCCTGCAGGATAACACAGAGGAAAGATTACTTTCAAAAAATAAATGAAAATTAACCATGCCTGTACTATCCGGCCACATCGGCACAGCCAGCAAGGCTGCTAAGAAAATAGGCATAAGAAGGGGAAGGAAAGAGTGAGCATGGAGAATAGGGACAGATGTGGTGGGGAGAAGGAGCAGGGAGCCCTGGTGACCTCCTAGACAAGAGACTCCCAGTTTTGGCTTGGCTTCCCTTGGTCCTTGATCAATCACCCACTCTTGCCCTCTCCAACGTGTTGCTTGCCCAGAGAGGTGCCAGGGCTGGGAAACAGCAGGGCATCTCAGGCAGTGCACACCTAGGGAGCTGGGGATGCCACGCTGGGGGAGGCCAGGGGTGCCCAAAACTTCTCACGTGCACACAGCAGACAGATATTGCTGGATATTGCATTCAGCAGGTTCTACATGGAGATAAAAGTGCTGGTTAGTTTGCATCGTAATCTGCATCTCGTTTAGAGGCTGTCAGCAGGCTGCAGGTCTGACTGCCCTGTTCCTGCTGCCCTCCCTTGTTGTGCTTGTTGGCTAAATAAATGTCTATTTTTGTGCTCAGCTTCTGCATGTTCACCACGTACTCGCAGGGAAATGAAGAGCTGTGTTTATACCAAATGGGTTTATTGAAGTATCAGAAAGCACAAATCAATTTACAAACGAAATTATATGGTATCCCAGGAATCAAACCTGACAAACACAGAGATTGGCTGTTAAATTAATAGCAAGCCAAGATAGAAGTCAATGCAGACTATAAAATTAGTCAGGTACAATATAGTCCTCAAAATTTAAGGCTCACAGAGCATTGGTAGAACTTCTACAGCAAGTTCTTTCACTTTTCAAATTGATTTGGGCAGAGGCAAATTCAGCACTGCCTGCTCTGCCTCTTGGGCAGAGGCTGAGAACCTCCTCGTGTTCTCCTCTGGTGCTGGTGGGGCCAAGCCAGCCCTGGCTGGCAGTGGTTACAGGGCTCAGCATCACTGCAGAGCTGGGGAAATGCCATTTGTTCAGTAAATAAATTAATAGAAGAGATCAGGCTGACAGAGAGGGCCCACGGCAAAACAAGTAAAGAAGCCATCCCCCACTGCATGACTAACAGGCATCTTGGTTTCCCCAGGGCAGCAAAACCCAGCTCCAGTGCTGTAAAAATGCTGTAATGCTGGAAATCACCTCGAAGGCTGGAGGGTAACCCCTGGGTGGCCAGGCTGTGCCAGCATGGGACACTCTGGAGATGCTCCCTTCGCCATGCTCTGCGGTGAGGAGGGTCCCTGCTGAAAGCCAGGGCTGTGACATCCTACTTGACAGGAGGTGCCCTCTGGGCACAGTGCAGCAGAGAGGCACTGTGCTAGGTGTATTTTTGCACTAATAGAGGTGTCCTGGCACGGCACAAGCATCTGCCTGCACTCCGTGTTCATCCTGAATGACAGGAACAAGATGCCCAAAGTGTGGCTTTCACAAAGGGCAGCACCTTGGGCTTTGCCTTCTGAGCTCATTTGACATTTTCACACATGTTTTAAGGGGCCTCTCTGACTTCTACTGCTTGCTCTTCTGTCCTCTAATTAACTAATGAGACATATGATGAAACCATGACATGCACAAGAAATGACAGGGCCACCGACTGCTGCAGTGTGGTGTTCCCCCCGAGCGCCTTGCGAAGCAGCAGGCGTGGGGCAAGCTTTCTGAGATAATGTGCTAATATACATTGAAATACAAGCACTTTTAAAACTGAGAATAACATGTGCTTCAGTAGATACTCAAGGCAGTTGAACCCCAGGGTGCCCCTGCCTCCCGAGCACCCAGTTTTTCAGACATCGGGGTGGGACAGGATCGCTGACTTCTCTGGGAATCTGCTGAAGGCAGTGTGACACATATTTTGTTAAGACACCCTAGGGCTATCATGAGCACTCGTATCTTGAGGATGTGGGCTAAAATTCTCCTGGAATGTTCCAGGCTTTGAGCTAATAAAGCTATTATCTGTAAATTAAGTTACAGGTATCTAATGTTAATCTCTCTGCGTTTCATTGCCTTTTGTTTATGAAACTAAATCCAGTGATGCATAATAATAATTAAAGATAGGCTGATGAACAGGAATAAATCCATGTCTCCTGGGCAGTCACTGGATATCAGTAATTTTAAAAAATCTGGAGTTTTTTAATAAACATAAAATTATTGTCTTACTAAAACTGAATTAGAAAAGCTCAGCTGATGTATGTCTGCATGTAAACCAGCCCTGGTGAATGATGATGATTTCTACCTGCTCCAGCTTGGGTTTCTCTCTGGAAGAGGTTCAGGACAACCCAGCACAGCCCTGCTCCACAGCAGCCTGTGCTCCTTGCCATAGTAACTCTTTTCTGCCTGGCCACATGCAGCCTTTCCACCTGCCAGTACTGACTTTTATTTTTCTCAGGCAGCCTCCAAGTTTTAGACTCTGCCACTTACAAACCCACCCTCTGGGCCAGACCTCTGGGTGCAGACCTCAACCTTCCTGTGAAAGCCTGCGATCACCCTAAGACATGTAGAAAATTACGAATAGCCTCTTCATGGCAAAGCTTTCTGTATTGGTCCCATGGATGAGAACAAATCAAGCAGGGGCTGTCCCAAGAGCTATCTGTCTGAAATGTTTCGTTTCACAAAGAACTGAGTGAGCCAATGCCCCAATGTCACTGATGCTGCTCCCACAGCATGGCAAGAGGCACCTCTGGATGGAGATGGTTCTTGCACAGACACCCCAGCACAGCTCTGGCAACAGATGGACTGACTGAGGGGCTGAGGCTGACTTCCCAGATTTGGTTTAAAATCTATTTCATGATTTCTTTGGCCATTTCAAACCACTGAGAGCTGATGAATCTGTGGGGGTGGGAAAGCCAGTCATGGCTAGGCTCATTCATAGGTCCCTGAGCAATGATGCCAAGGTTGTGGCTACTCATGGCACATCCCTGGGAGCAGCGATCACAGCCCTATGAGCCTGGCGTGGACGAGCTGTCACAGAACAAGAGCCAAGAAACTGGTGTCTGGACTGTCCGTTGTCCTCTGAAACCTTTCCTGGGCACGTCCCCATCAACAATTCTCTCTCTGCCACCACCCCTGTACCCACATCCCGACACCCCCCCCAGCCAGCTCCTCCCAGCACACCGACCAACACTCCTACCACAGAGACCAGCTGAAGGAGCCACTGGCAGCCCACCAGAGACCCCAGGAGACCTGACCTGGGCTCCCAGCCATCTTTGTAAGCACAAAGCAGGTATTTGTACCCAGGTGTCCCTCTCCCTACTTCTCCCAGTGCTTTTTCATCTTCCCATGTAAATTTTTTTCCCTTGTTGTGCTTCCATGACAGTGCAGAAACTTCAGGACAGAGGCAGAGTTTTGCAGTATAAACACACCATCTTGCCTAACTAAAGGCAGCCAGAAAAGGGTCATGTTTATTAATCTGTGGGACTGTATTTTAAACACATTTCTTAATATATGGGAGTAGTATCAAACCCAGAGAGTGCAATGCCAAACTGAACTACAAAATTCAGCCAGTTTTGGACAAAAGTTATCTCTCCTCTCCTTAAGTTCCCTCAGCACACATGACACACAACTCATGCCAAGGTGCATTTTATGTACAAGAAAATAAAAAGGGTCTGGACTGGCAACCTGGACTTGAGCAATAGATCAAAGAAACTCAATTTATTTTCTTTGAAAAAGAGAAGACAGATGGGTGACTTGATTACAGACTACAAATGCCAGCTCAGAGAAAGCTTTGTGATGGTAAGAAGGTCTTCAACTGAGTAGCGGATCCAGAACCTGGAAATTGAAATTAGGCAAATTCAGAATAGGATGCAGGGTGAGAAATTAAATAGCAGAACAGCATGCACAGGGATGGAATGATTCTCTATTACTTGCATACTTTGAAAATCAGGACTGGATGTTTTTCTAAAAGGCCAGACCAAGAGATCTAAGGCAAATAGTGGAACATATGCCAGTGTCCGCGGATGCCCAGAATGGTAACTTTCAGAATGAACATTGATAAGAACTTGAATAATGAGAAAAGGTTTCCAACTTTAAAAGGTGCTATGAGGGAACTGTCTGAGGCTGCAATCCAGTAGCTGTTAGAGCACCACCTCCTTCCAAGAACTCTGAAAATCCCAGCACACGTTACAGTCCATCGAGGCTGGCCCTTGCTTGCTCGCAGGATGAGGCTCTGAGCTGCCCAAGGGGCACCTGAGGGGAGGCCAGGCAAGGACACAGAGCCCCTCCAACCAGCCTCCTGCTGTCAGGAGCTGCTGGCCACTCACAGGGAGCAAGAACACAAGCGGAGCAGAGTTGTTCCCCAAGCCTGGCTGGACAAGTCTTTGAGATCCAGAAGAGTAACTTAAGTGTTTCCACAATCTCAGTGTCAGAACCTGATAATGACTATAATTTATTACTGTCTAATTTTATGAGAATCTATGCATAAACAGTTCCCCTGGACATGTCTTGACTCGAGAAGAGAAAGGGACAAGGCTGTTTGCGTGCCGTGTTCCCAAGTGAGCTGTGTTAGCTCATCTCTGCATCTACAGGCCACTGTGGGCTTGAGATCAGCTGGCTTGTCTCACCACAAGAAGCCTCTGGTGACGAGCTGGTCACTTGCAGCTCTGTCCCCTGTCATTCACCACACTGGCAGCGAGCTTGCCGGCTCATCTCCCATCCTAGGCAGGTGCCACCACCCAGGGACAGGGTGACACTGAGGGCAGATACCTGCAGCCTGCTGGAAGTGGCTTGTTCTTGCATCTTCTCTCCACTGAAGCACCACTGGAGGGCTGACCCAGGGATATTCCATCCCAAAGGAGGGCTGCAAAACATCTCTCCACTGGAGATGTTCCATCTTTCTTGCACTTGATTTCAGGCCAGCATCTCTGCGTACCATCCCTTCCTCCTCTTCTGGGATGAAGCAGGAACACTATCTCCTCAAAGCCCAGTGTTAATGGGCTACTGGTGAGGTGAACAGCTCAGCACACACCTCCTGGGCAATTCACTGCAATGGCAGGTACAAATGGGCTTTTCTCCCAGGTCTGGAGAGCAGTGTGTCCAGGAAGGGCTGCAGCAGCAGGTGGATGAACACCAAAGCAATAGTTTAAATCCCCGCAGCTCCCAGGAGGTGAGAGTGACTCCAGTTCATGTGTCTCCTGTCCCCCTTCTCTGTTGCCTTCATCCTCTTCTCACACAGGCACTGTTCAGCACTGCTGTGCACATCAGCCCAGCTGTGAGCTTTCTGGAAGGTGACACCAAAACAAGGCAGGGGAGCCAGATGCAGGGAGAACAGCTGGGCTGGCAGGGCTGAGGGGACCTCCAGGGAAGTCTGGTGCCTAGAGAGGGGAGGAAAGGCACTGTTTACAATAGCAGCTGGCCCAGAGACTGGCCTTTGTCTTGATCATGGTTTGTGTTTATTTTTTGCATCAGCCAAGGCCTCTCACTGTTGTTTGAAGGTAGCGGAAAGAAAAGAGCTCATTTCACTCAGTCACACAGGAATGGCAGCTATGGTTTGGCAGGGAAAGGGCTCAGGATGTCTGTGAAGAGGAGCTGTGCTTGTGAGGCTGCTTGAGATAATGGTCTTTAGCCTCGAGAACAGGAACTATTAATGAGCTGTTAATTACTCCTGCAATTCTCTCTTGCACATATACAACCCCTGCACATGCACTCACACAGGTCTGGATGAGAGGGCATTGGCAACATCTCAGCTATCCAAAAAGATGCAGTTCTCTTTGCTATTTTGTCTTTCTTGAGGTCCAAACCTCCCAGCCCGTTTTCCATCATTTTCCACATATTCAGCTGCTATCCGAGCATCTCCATTTCCTTGTTCTTTGCAGAGAAGCTATGATTGCTTCTCCTTCCCTGTAGTTCAGGCAGTGCAATCCCCTTGGAGAGACACAATGTCCAGGGAATGGGTATTTACACAGTAAATGGTACCCAGCCCTAAATCTTCTGAGCATCCTGTAGTCCTTGGAAAATCCAGGTACTGGCCATTTCAGATTGACAAATCAAGCAAATCCAGGCCCACACAGCAGCACACATTGCAGGATTTTGATGGGGGAACAGGAAACAGTACCTGGAGCTTCCTCAGTGCCTTGTCCTGGACCAAGTACTGAAGCTTACCAAAGCTGTGCAAGCGGCTACCCCCTGGCTCATTAATAAGGTTGACACCTGGGACTATAGAGACTTGCAGGCACTGGTACTTCCAGGCAGCACTGGAGGGCCTGGAGCAGGAGAGGAGGAGGGAAACATGGGTTTGTGCCACGTGCTGGGCTAGTGCTGCTGTGCTAAGCAACAGGCACAGGTAGTGAGACAGTCTTAGCCTGGCACTCACAGCCAAGCAAACAACTTCTGCATCTCAGGAGGGCTTAGTGAGGGAGTCCAGAGCCAGATGTAGTCACGTTATCCTGAGAGCAGAGCTGGCTAAAAGCATGGAGCACCCAAAGCTGTGCCATGCTGCTTCCCTGTTTCTTAGGCTGAAGCTCTGACGGGGGCACAGAGACAAGCTGGCCCCACAGGCACAGGCAACCAGAACCACGAAATCCAGCAGGGTAAACAGAAAACAAACGGCACCCAGAAGACAGCGTGCACAGCAACACAGCAGCTTCCAGGCTCCCAGCCTTTTGACACAAGGGAATTGTTTAGAAATTGCAAATTTTTCAGAGCACAATGAGGAGAGAGCTGAAGTGCAGCAAGGCTGGCTGAGAGAGGGTCATGAAGCCAGAGCAGCAGTGTTACAAGGGGAAACAGGCAAAGGCTGCACATGCATGTACTGTGAGCCGTGCTGGAAAACCCCTGCAGCATCCCATCTGCAGAAGTGACAGGTAGGCATGGGAAAGGCTTTGTGACTGCTATAAATCAGCATCAGTGAACAGCACCTTATGAACAGCTGTGATCCAGAAAAACAATATCCAGTTGTGAGCCTGGAAACCAATATATTTGTTTATGGCTGAAGTTCACAAAGCACCTGACCCGTAAGATAATCCAGCCTTCAGAGCTATGTTTGTTTACTGGAAAAGGAGAAGAGGGAGCTTCTCTTTGAAAGAACACTTGGGTAGGCTTGCTGGACAACTGAAACAGGCTCAGCAGTATTCCACAGCTCAGCAGAGGAAATAATCAGAGAAAAAAGCAAAACACAACCCAGAGAATATGCAGAGATGAAAAGCATAAAAGAAAGATAACTGCAAAGAAAGATCTGTGGGTTGTGCTGGAAAAAACATGACAATGGAAAATGTTTCCTGATGTCCAGTCTGAACCTCCCCTGGTGCAATTTGAGGCCATTTCCTCCCATGCTATCACCTGTCACTTGGGAGAAGAAACCAACACCCACCTCGCCACAACCTCCTTTCAGGTAGTTGTAGACAGTGATGAAGTCTCCCCTCAGCCTCCTCCTCTCCAGGCTGAACAACCCCAGTTCCCTCAGCTGCTCCTCGTAGGACTTGTTCTCCAGCCCCTTCACCAGCCTCGTTGCCCTTCTCTGGACACGCTCCAGCCCCTCAATGTCCTTCTTGTCGTGAGAGGCCCAGATCAACCTCAAACTCAATGCTAAAATGACACTGGGACATGAGGGGATTTGTGAATGAATACAAACCACTTCAGTACTCTGGAAGTGGAAATAGCACAACCCAAGCAAGCAAAGCCACACTGAGGTGTCTTATGCTAGCACAACCAGACCACGAGCTGCAGGGAGGGAATTCCTGCAACACCATGGGAAACAATGCAGTCAGAGACTTTGGTTAGTGCAGGCAATACCACCAACTCACAAACCCAGTGCCACCAAACCTCAGAGAAACTCTTTGTGTATTACAGGCAGAGGAAAACCACAAGTCCCAAATGCAAGTGCCGTGACGTGCCATGACATGACTCGACTAACACAAAGTACCCAAGATGGATTTCCAGGAGGTGAAGTCTTACAGAAATGGTACCAGTAAAGAGAAAGGAATGATTCATGCAGTACAGTATTTAAACAGGGAAGATATACTGCACTGGAAGTAAAAATAAGGCAGGGAATGGAGTAAGTTGGAGGAGAAGCCCCTCCACCAACAAGGCAGAGTCCTTCATCCATTCTCAGTTCTTCACGTGAGATTTTCCTTTTTCATCAGGCAGATGCAGACAGTCACAAACCTGAGTTAAAAGGCAAGTGGAGGAACAGGGCTGCCAGCAGCACAGCCAGCTGACAGGACAGTGTTACAGCAGATGCCATTCTGGGTTAAGGCACTGAAACACCACCCATCACAGCTCTGGCTTAGGTCTCCAAGGAGAGGCAGGAACAGGTTTCAGCTTGGACAAAAGCAAGATGTAATTTTCAGTGACTGTGGCACTGTCGAAGGGACACCTGCTGTCTTCCAAAGGCAACAACCTTCCTGCCAAAAAGCAAATGCAAATCACCAGATGTCCTTTCAGAGACTATTAGGATTTGTAAAGTATCCAATAGACACTCTTGCTTAAGTGTCTCTTTATTCATTGTATCCTTCCACATGAAAGTACAACAGATAAACAAGATCAAGAGATTTACAGTCTGAGATGCACACTAAGAACACAGAGGGACATGGAATCAAAAAAGTCATAATGTCCCAGTCTTCAGGGCGAGTTTGGAAAGAATCTGAGAACAAACCGTACTGCTAGTGCTCATATCTATGAGTTTACCAGGACAGCATCAAGGATATTTAAGAAGAAAAAATGTCAATCCCACATAAAGGTTCTTTAAGGAGGAGTTCAACGGGATACAAAAGGAAAGGGCTGACAGAAGCCACCCACAATAGACTCACAAACCCTACTCTGTAGAGGAAGCCAGGTACCAAGCAGGTCATGTCACCCCAAAGCCTGGAGCTTCTGGAGTATCAAATAGCTTCCAAAATAGACGTAAGAAGATGCAGACAGAGGGGACAGAGAGATGACTCAGAAGGCAATGACACTCCTACCAAGTTTGGCTGCCCGGGGATGCAGAACATCCCTGCAGGTGCCTTGCATCTCAGCAGTGCTCCAGCACGGTCTGTCCCAAGTGTAGTGGTCACCAGAGCACACAGTTTATTCTTCTGTCATTAATGAGATGGACAAGATGGGAAAACCCAGCTGATGGGTTAGGGAAATCTGGGAGAGACTCTAGAAGAACACAAGCCTGATGCACCACAGTCATATAGGAACTTCTGCAAATTCTTCCCAAAACACTGAAGCGGGAGGGGTTTTTTAACCTGATTAATACTGTACTGATACATTGGGATCAAGCATGGCTTAAATCTTGGACAGCAGTAAGAAGAAGTCATGCTGCAATTCAGAAATGAGCTGCAAGGAATTGAAGGTGTCCCAAACAGAATTAATCCTTAGAGTCAGGACATAAATGTTGCAGCCACTGCTCCCTACACAGTGATGTACATTTATATATTCTTCTCTGGCCTCAAAGCTACTTTCAGGGCAGGTGCAAAAGAAAGAAAAAAACCCCAACAAAACAAAATAGCAAAATACACTCACCACCCCATAACCAGTGCAGAAATGGAATTTGATTATGTAAGAATTTATTCTTCCTTTCTCAAAACCTGGTGCTCAGGGGCTCATTTCTTTGTATTCATCCCAGTTCTTGGACTGTATCCCAATAGCTTTCATGGCAGCCAAATACAGAGCCATTTTTTAATTTCCACCCCCCCTCCCCCAATGTGACAGGAATTTTTTGCACTGGTGCTGTTTCCTACACTTGTCTCCAGTGCTGGGGTGAGGGGCCTCTTGCTGCCAGGTTTCCTGCCCATGTTTCCCTCTCAGAGGAGCTGTAGCTGTCAGCGCAGCCTGCAGGAGCTGGGGAGCTATAACAGCTTAGCTGGGACCCTTGGCACACTGTGGCACCATCACATTTGTCTGCAGAGCTGGGACAAGACAGGAACATGGGGCTCTTCACCCATCAACTGGTACCCAGGAGAGCCAGTTGCCCTTCTGAGGGTCACTAGCACACATGGTTTCTACCAGCTGTACTGTTGGAAAGGATAATGTTTTCTGCACCGTGTTTTAACAGCTCACTCTTTCTGCCCTCTCCAGTCCCAGAGAGATATTTTCCCTGGCAAAGCCCAGCACAACAACCAGTGCTGTTCTCCCATCAGTCCTGCTGGATGCAAAGCAACCATGAGAGCAGAAAGTGACCTGAAGAACAGTGCTTGTAGGTCCTGGCAATAGGTGTGGCCCTGTGGCTGGTGACAGCAGAGATGACAGCTCCAGGGCTCACCCATGCCCAATGCCATCTCAGCACAAGAACTATTTGATCTCAGCTGGGAGATTTTTTACATCCAGCCTCACTATTCCCTGGCCACAGTCAGTGGCCACTTCCCAGCTGCCCTGTTCTTCCTCTCTTTTTGGTTTTGCTTCTTCCCTCCCCCAGGGTCATGGGCAATGCCCGTCTCAGGCCCCCATCGCCACACGCACCGCTGCGTTGCGCTACCGCTTGCCTCACCACCGTGCAGCAAAGGGAAGCTTCATTTAAGCACACGCAGTTATGGTTTGTGACACTTGGCTGTTGCTCAGCCTCCCAGAATCAACCTCCAATACACCTCCTGGCATACATATTTATGATCCAAATTATTGCTGAACAAAAACCCAGGTTGCTGTGAAAAGAAATGATTTTTAATCTAAATTGCCTGGTTTACGTAGCTCCCCCACCTCTGCTGAGCGGAACAGCTGGTGTTTACCAACATCTTATTACTGTTCCAAGCAACACAGGAAGATGCTGATTGGAGAGGACCAGGCATCTTTGAGGTAAAATGAGCTCAAGTGTACCTCTGCCTGAGACTCTCTGCTCTTCTGTATCACTGATGAATGTCCAGCAGAGGCAGGCTGTGCTGGAGGCCAGCCTCTGGCGAAGTCCAAGGTTGATGGAGATGGATAAATGATGTGACATCCATGGACACCATCTGCAGCTGCAAAAGCTAGGCACTGACCTCCAGAACAGCTCTGTACAGTTACAGTGTGCTTTTAGCAGGGTGCAGCAGAATCATTTGTGGTGGATTACTTTACCTAAGAGGAAGCCTAAGTTTGGGCCCTTGGAATGGGAGAGGCGGCTCCTACCCACACCTTGGATCTGCACAGCACACCACTATGTGCTCCAAACCACAACGTGCTTCCCTGCCCAACTGCCAGGCTTTGACAGTCCTGAGAGAGAGTTTCTATCCCTTGTCTAACCCACGGGATCTCAGGTACGAGTGGAAAAATGATGGGTTGGAGCTGGATGGTGCAGATGGGAATAGGAAGTCATCTCCATCCAGCCCAGCCTCCACCCAGCACAGGCCCAGTGAAGATTTGCAGCTCTGTACACTGAAGGAATGATGAAAGATACCTGCTGATAATTATTATTGTTTGGTGTAGTATTTCTGCAGGAAAGAGTAGTTTCCGTTTAAACCCAAATAAATCCAGCTATCTTTACACTTCTGTCCCTATCTATATTTACAGTTATCAGCGCTTCCTCTTTGCTAACACCTCGGGAGGCTCACACCGGAGCTAAGATGATCCAAGAATTATTCTTGTCATGGTTATTTCCATTGTCCAAGAATGAGCATATGTTAAAGAAATTTAGTTCCTTTCTATTCCAGGTCTTAATTTGTCCCCTGAGGCATTAAACAAAACCAGGGTCGGAGTGCCAGTGCTGATTCTCTGGTGGGCTTACATCAGGACTGGTAGCACTGGTGTCTGGAGGGTTGTATGGTTGGAGAGACATGTGTTGGCACCAGCTCCAGACATTGGCACAAAGAAGCACTGAAGCCAAAGCAAGGAGGTTCCTACAGCACCCTTCACCCTTTGGAAGTGCTGAAAAGGTAGGTGGTGCTTTCAGCAGCCATGTGAAGGCACATGCTGCTGCGTGTGGTCCCTGTCGGTGCTATTTCCAGCTCGGTTGGCTGAGGACTGAAGGAAGAAAACTCCTGGGTCCGGGCATGGAGCAGACAGTCACATGAGGCTCAGAAATAAGTCACAAGCCACAACAAGATAACATCACCTGGTGTAAGAGGAGACTTGATCCATCCTTTCCCTTTCCCCTATTTCTTCCTTCATCTGCTTGGGCTGACATTAGTGCTGGTGAAGGAGGGCTGGACACCGGTGGCCAATGTCTACTGTAGGATAAATACGTCCCATGTTTCTACAGTTGTGCTCTTCCAGCCTCCTCTTGGAACATCATCACAGCTCCAGCCAGGCTCTGCATTCTGCAGCACCTTGGGTGCATCTGCCTTATGTGGTCCCTGTGCTCCCTCCCTACATACGCACATGGGTGCTCCTTCCTGTGTCTTTTGACAGAGAGTTTCCAGTCACTGGGCCCCAGGAATGATGGACAATATCCCCCACATCCAGGAAAGAGTGAAGGATAATAACACCCCCACCCCATCTGGCTGCCACAGGACATGAGCCATCATCTGGTGACCTCCTCTAGCACAAAGTCCCCAAAGTGTGTTTCTCTGCCCATGGAAGTGTGCTGGCGGCTGGAGGGATGTGGTAACCTCGCCTTCCTTCAGGTGCAGGACCAGGAGGTGGTACCCATGACTGAGAGCTCCAAATTTCACTCTATTTCCAGTTATTACCATGGAGATTAGTTAGCTTTGGCCACCCTGATACCTCATCCCACTAGGAAAACAGCCCAGGTTTGTCACAGTGTGTGGGAGCAGGCAGGTGAATGAGGGAGAAGGGAAATGTTTTATGGAATGTTCTCAAGGACCAAGCCTCTTTACTTTCCCCCCAGGCACCACAAATTTGTTTGCTTTGTAAAGAGGACGCACTTGCTTAAAAATCATAGGCCAGATCCACAGTCTATGCAAATCAGAACATCTCTGTTTGACTTCATACAGCTTAGTTGATTTAGACCAGCTGAGACACTGACCTTCTATATTTAAACAAAGTCCATTTTTTCTCCCTGGTGCTATGCGGAAGAGTCACAGATTTTGGCTCTTGAAGGGATATTTTAGCAAGGATGATCTCTGCATGATTCACCTTCCACTGGCCACTGGTGTGGGTCGAGGGGCTCTGTCACAGAAAGAGGCACAGGCACCCACTCTCCAGCCCCCAAGTACAGAGCCTGGCCAGCAGTGCAGCACCAGCTGCTACAGTCACTGGTGACAAAAGGCCTGAGGGGATGCCTGGGCAGCAGCCTTGTGGTGGCCTTGGACTTCACCTCAAGGTGGTGTACCCTCAAGGGCACTGCTGAGGACCAGAGAGTCTGTAGAAGCTGCTGGAGGCAAGATACTGGGGTATCTAGGGTAGCCTCCCTAAGCAAGGTGCTTGAGAGAGCAGGAGAGGTGGGTGGGGACCTTCATGCTAAGGCAAGGCACTTCTGTACCATGTGGACCCTCAGGTCTTCCAGACCCACCAAAGCTTTCCTTCCTGCCCCCACCCCTCAATAGCCTGTTGTCCAGGGGTCAACCTGCTGTCTGGTATGAAGATGTGAGGCTGTTCTTTTCCCCATGTTTGAAAACAAAAAGGAGGAATTACTTGACAACTGCTGAACAGATCCTGCCCTAACACAGTGAGCACCAGTCACCTGAACAGAGCAGGGAGTGGGCAGCTCTGTGGAACGAGGCAGAAAGGTTTTGGGGACTGACTCCTGCCTGAGCTTGCTCTGTTTCAAATGGCACAAAGATTTATCTCCTCGAAGTGCAAGGCTGAGACTCCTGTAAAAGCATTACAGAAATGCTTGGTAAACAAGCAGTAAACTATTCTTTGCCCCCACGATGGGTGCTTCGCAGGGGTTAGAAGGGGAAAATTAACTCGGAATTTGCAAAGAGCAGCAAGGATTTAAGTGTCCTGGGTTTAGCATTTCCAGCCAGTGATGAGTGTCAGGGAGGTGGAAGGTCTTGGAGTAGGGTCTCCCTGTGAAGCCCCAGCTGGGTGTTCAGCTTCTAGTTGTCACAGCAAAGAGATAAGCTGGAAAAACTGGTCATTCCTCACGTTACACCAGTCTAGACTGAAAGCCGAGGTCGGTAAGCAGCACTCACCCACACGAGGCTGCAAACGTGGGCATTTATTGCTCTCTGGTGGTGAGATGGGCTGTGGAGGAGAGTGTGCCTGCTCCCAGAGCTGGGAGACAGTTCTCAGAAGCCTCCTCCATGTCTCAGTCTCCCCCTGCTCGCTCTCCAGAAGAGTTTCGCTTCCCCTCCAGCCGTGCAGCTCGGGGCATCTGAAGGTGTCTTGCCTACCGCTGGGCAGCCAGCTCCTCCTTGGAGTCACCTCTCCCTGCCCCAAGTCCCCCTGCCCCCTGTCAGCACCCCTGCTCAGCAGGCTGGATGTGTGTCACATCCAGCGTGCACCCAGCCTCGCCATCCACAACCCTGGTGCTCCTGCATCCCACAGGGCTCTGCAGCCTGGAGAAGAGAAGCTGGAGATCAGTGCCACTCTGCAAAGACTGCACCAGGTTAGGACTAACGGCTCTTTTCCCATGCAGAACCCACAGCCTGTTCACACTTTAGATGGTGAAAATGCGCATGGGCTGGGTGGCAGAAGAGGCCACCCTGGCTGCTCCTGTGCCAAAGTTGAGACTGAACAGCAGGGCTAGGATGAGGGTAGGCTCTACCTGCCCCCGAGCAGCTGCCCACCTGCATATGGGACTCATTCCTCATCCAGCCCCTTTTTTTCTCCTCCTTTCCCTAGTTCTTCTGAACGCCAATGCTTTGTTCCAATGAGGCCCAGGCTCCCAGGCTCTGCAGAGTTGTGAGTCACAGACCTCTACAGACCAGACAGTAGAGAAACCAGTCAGGAATAAATAAAGAAGTTGCTATTCACGTTAAAACACATTTGGGTTGGGCTCTGTTGTCCCATGGGACCTGAGATGTAGGGAGCAGCTGGAAGAGACAGGCAGGTACGTGGTACACAGCTCTGATCCCGAAAAATGAGGGTAGAGTCCCGAGTGCTTGGTCCTTTGCCTGTTGGGAAAAGAAGTTCAAATGCTGCCAGCTTCTTAGGACATGGCACAGGACCTCTTCTAGGCTGGTTGTCCTGAAGAGCACACGGATCTGTGTCAGTGGTGCAGCAAGAAGCTGCTTGATGACTTGTACTAGAGTCCCCGGGGTGGCAGGTTGGTCAGATGACGTGGTGCCTTCACTCAGCATGGCATCACACAGCGATGGGGATGTCCCACAGTTTGGCACGAATGAGGCCTTGCAGCTCCTGGTCTCCCAGCTCAGTCGCTGCGGCGAGGGCCAGGAGAAAGTAGGCTGCTGCATCCTGTTCATTCTAACGGTAAAGGACAGGGCAGGTATCAGGAAGTGGTTTAAATGAAGGTCATGGGGTATAAGGGAGCTGGAGCAGGGCCCAGTGGATCCAGGCAGAACCCAGTGACACCTGACTTTGTTGAAATGGGCTCTATATACCAGCTAAATACCAGCACTTCTTTCCAAATTGCCTTTCCCTCTTCAAAACCTGGTTATGCCAGCATTGTACGTGTTTATTCTAAAGCTGCAGATATGATGGAGAGTCACAGGATGCAGCCGTGACTCCATATCTCCATCAAAGACTGGAGTGCTCAACACAATATCATGGCAAGAGGTTCCTACCTTCAGTTTGTGCAGGGCCAGGTTGCCAAGGTGGCAATACATCTTGCAGTAGTACAGGACCTCTCCAGAGCACTGCAGCAAGGAGGGGTGCAGGGCAAGTGTCTTCAGGTAGCAATCTTCTGCCATCTCATACATATGCAGCAAATAGTAGACCGTGGCCAAGCGGTGGAATGCAACCAGCTCTTGCAATTGATCACCTGGAAAAGAGTTGCTGATACAGTCAGCTTGCAGTACACTCACAATACATCCCCAGCCTGGAGGAATGGATATCTTCATAAGGAGATACTGGGTTTGAAGGTAGTTTAGAGAAAACAGAGCCCTGCACAGGGCTGCTGATACCAAGGCTGGATAGATTGGCCATGGAGCAAATCATTCAACCAGAGGATTTCTTGGGTGCTGGAAAGGGCTATTACAAGACGGGTTCCATCTCAGACATTTGTGCTGGCATTTTGCCCATTCAAACTATTTCTGTAACGGCAAGGGATGAGTTTATCAGAACAGCCAGGGCAGAGAGGAACAGTTCAGACCTGTGCCTTCATCAGCTCTCCCGCTCTGGTGTGGCAACAACATTCTGCTGGCCCAGTCTTACCACTGCCACAGAAGAGTACTCCCATTTGGCTGTCATTCAGCTTAAAAAGGGAACTGGCTTTAAAAAGACATTAACACATAGGATAAGAACAGGTCCAGCAGTCTTACAAAAGCAGATCCCCTTTTCCATGTGCACACTGTTCTCGTCCAGAAAGGCAACTCCACCCACAGGAGCCAGCAGCTACCATACCCTGCAGGTGGGCATCACTCACCAACCCTGATGCTCAGCCTGGCTGCGAGCATAGCAAACTCCAGTGCCTTCTCGTAGCCCTGCAGCCCAATCTGCAGCTCTGCCAGCTTATTGAACAGCCGTAGCTCTGTCTTAGTGGCCTTTAGTCTCCTGGCCAAGGGCACAGCACCTTCCTGAGTAGAGAGAACAGTGAGTCCAGGCTGTTCCTGGAGGTAGGCATACAGCACTGGCCACAGAGGGGTGATAGAGCAGCAGGAGATGGACCAAGTGTTTGGCATGGTAGGCAGATAATGGAGTGGTAGAGTGCTGCAGGTTCAAGTTGTAGCCCATTGTTTCCCTTTAAAATGAGTTTCATATCCCAGAGCATGGATCTCAAAACCTGCCCTTCCTTAGAAGCCAGAAATTCTGACCCTGAGCATGTCCCCAGAAGTGATCAGCTCACAACTAACATTGCCAGGATTTATAATGTAAGGATCTTGTTCACACCTCCCAAATGATCTCTAGGGTGATCTGTAGACATTGCAAAATGTATCTGTGCCCCAGGCTTCCCCCCTGCAGCAATGTTTGCACTCTGGCATGCTCAGAACCACCCCATACCTCTCCACCCTCCATCCCTCCAGCCTGGCCATGCAGCATTGCAGCCATCACTGGGGCAAAGCTCCCCACAATCATCGCTTTCTGGGGACACAAGGACAGAAACACTCAGAGGGATCAATACCCTGTAAAACTCCACTGCTCGATCTCTGTTTCGGCTGCCATTAAAAAAGGTATCACCTGCTTTTTCATACAGATCCAGGGCCAAGGAGAAGTTCTTGGATTTCAGAGCAGTCTGAATGGCTGCCTAGATGGAAAAGGAATTGAAGCGAGACTTGTAAAGAAACATTTGCACATAGACATTTGCACATTGTTGTGATTAAATAAAACCAAATCATCATAAGCATGAGCCCCAGTACCCCAAAGAGAGTGCAGGTTGGCCAGAAGGTTTATGGGACTGTTGCACTGCATTTGCGAGTGATATGTGTAAGGATGGAGCCAAGAGCCAGATAACCCATCCTGATGCAGGGTTAGTGCACTGGACTGGTCAGCTGGGGTATCCAAAGGCATCAGGATTTAGAGTTGGGACAGTGCAGCCAGCAGCAGCCATGGCCTTGGTCTATCGTTAGGCTGCGCTGGTGCCCATGTGAACATTAAGAAGGGGAACTTAGAGAAAGGTCAGAGCCTGCAGGAGAGAGAGGGCAGGTATGCTAACTTGTGGGAAGATCAGCTATTTGTGCCAATTATGCACTTGGCCCTGATGCCACCTTCCAGCCAGGACATGTTGCTCTCTAAATCATTACAGTTTATCACTGCCAGTGACCTTGCCAAGGAAGGAGCCTCTCAGGGACTCAGACATGCCTTACTGGGATCTGGTGCTCCCTGGCTCTTCTTAACAGAAAGTCACCCCTGCCTTAGACTCTCCTTCCCTGCCAAAACCATAAGGCAGGGAGGCAATGACAGCTTCAAGTCACTCTTGTGAAGAGCAGGAAACAGGCTGATGCCAAAGCCACCTATTCATTTCACCCAGATCACTGATCAGGCACCCTGTACCAGTAACTCCCTGCCTCTACCACCCTGATTTAAGGGCAGGCTGGTGTGGCTGATGGGAAAGGCTCCTCTCCTTGTTCCCATCACCGTGTACATCAGTCACTCAGCCTCAACCATTCAGAAGTGCCTCTGGGTAACAGATTTAGGACTTCAAACATCCTCTACATGTGCCCAGGCCAATGCTTTGCTGGATACCCCAGCTCAGTGCAAGCCCAGCAGACCTAACCAGCATTCTGCTCTGCTTAATCTGGGCACATGAAAAGATTTCACATCTTTTAACAGAAGCTGCTCCCTGAATGAGGGAGCTTTGAGAGTTTATGAGCTGTTCTTCCTCTTTGCAGCTCAGCTGATAAAATAATGCTAGAGATGGAAAGAAGCCGGTAGTCTTCTGCTCCATGAAGTCTCCAAGCACTTCCCTGGCACCTTATTCCTTATCTATGTGTATTTCAGTGGGAACCAGTCACTCAGCACCTCCTGCTTCTTTCGGCACTCCTACATCATTTTCTTACTCAAGAAATGTACTTTGACACAAGAATCCTCTAAACCCAATGTATGAAAGGAAAGGCAGGAAATTTAGAGACAGATAGCGCATGACTGTAAGGCAACAGCTCCTCCTTCCAGCTGCAGATTTACACTGCTCATAAGAACTTTCCCTTCTAGGTCTTTCAGCTCACAAAGGCTCCTACCAAGCCACACAGCTGTGATGCAAATGCAGCAAGCCAAGGTAAGAATGGAACTAATCACCCCACCTCCTTCATACCTGAAAGTACATTTCCACCAGCTCATCTTCCTGCAAAAGGTAGTAGAGCCTTCCTGCCTGCAGCCAGGCCTCTGCTGCTTTCACAGTCTCCTCAAGGTCAATGAAGATCCTTAGACCCTGTTTGGTGCAGTCCAGTGACTGTCTCAAAGCCCTGTGATGGTAATAGGCAAAAAGCCATTACAGAGGCATCACAGGACACCCGCAGCAATCAGCTGCAAAGCTGTCACAGCATCTCCCCATTGGCAATCCTGTCAGAGAGACAAATGGACAGCCACAGCTCTGAGCAATGTATCCTGATAAAACTGTGGAAGTCTCTGTGCTTTAGTGCATGTGTTTGTATCATCTGACAACCTTAGACCAGCCTGGGACCCCAGTGCTCAGCACAGCCCCAAGGCAGCCTGTTCTCAAAGGGACTGCTCCCTACTCCTGCTGGTTTCAGCTGATAAAGAGGGTTTTGTCCATGTCATCTGCAAACCCTGTTTTCTCCCTTACGCTAAACCACAGAGTCACTCCCAACAACACATAGGAGCACAGACAGAGAACACTTGAACCTTCATTTTCCAGCCAGTACCTGGCACCCAAAACCACATCTCTGCCTATTGCTTGTCCCTCGATGAAGCCAAAGAGGCAGATCTGTGGCCACATGTGCAAGAACTTACAGCTCTTTTTCAGTCAATATAAGACAATGTTGGACACACTGCTTGAAGAAGGCATCTGTGGCCAAGGGGGCAGTGGGCAGTGCCCAAGGCACATTTGCTTGGCGTCTCGCCTGCTGGCAACTGGGCTCTGGTGTCCTTTGAGTCCAGGGAAAGCAGTGCTTTGTGATCTTAAATAGCACTGTTCACATGACAGGTGTCTGCTTCTTAAATTCCTTCCCTCTGAACTCACCATGACCAAGCAAGGGAAGGTCAACATCCAGTGACAGCCCCTGCCCATTTGTCCATCTGGGACATGGGAGTTAGTCCTGCAGTACTTGACACTTTGCCTTCAAAGGCTGAAGAAAGACTGTGGCCTGCCCAGGTCTCTTTCTCTCTCCTCCTGCCTAATCTAATAGAAAATATTCCAGCAGACATAGGAAGGGCAGACTCAGCAGCTGAAGGCTAAAACCAGACTTATTCAAATAACAGATAAGGAACCTATTTTTACTGGTGAATGGTGATTAATCACTGGAATAAGGCTCCAAAGGAAGTGATGAATTCCCTGTCACTGGGTTCCCTCTGATCAAGGCCAAATATCACTCTGGAAAACTGTGTTTGACCAGATCCCATTTCTCTCATGTCTAACAGCCCAGCATTTGCCCAGATGTTGTGGCAGTCTGTCTGATATTAAACTGTTCCCCTCTTCACCATGCAGCAACAGCTCATAAATCTCAACAGCTCACTAACCTGCGGCCAGAGCTACCCCACGCCATGCCCACCTCCACTCCCAGGAAAGCCACTGTGCTTTGGGTGAGCAGGGACCCCACTCTAACAGCATCTAACAGCCACAGGCAGGACTTACTCAGATGTGCCCAAAGCCTGGTAGAGCTGGCTGAGGGTCTGCCAGACATTGCCTTCCATCTCTCTGTCCTGCAGCTGTTGTGCCAAAGATACCCAGTACTCGTGGTAGGCAATGCAGGCCTGGATATTGGGGGACACTTTGCGGTAGAAATGGCAGAGAGACTCAGTAACATGAAGCTGACCTGCATGGTACAGGGAAGGGAAAAGGGACAGGTCAGGGAGCTGCATCAGGGATCTGATAGGGTGTTGCACAGAGGTGAACACTGCCCTGGTTCCCACCAACAAAGCTGTACTCACTCGTCACATTATGCCACTTCAGGGCAAAAACCAATGCCAGTTCATAACAGAGTCTGCCGTCTTCCACCTTCTGCCTGTTCACCATGGCCTGTGCCAGCCACAGCAACACCCACACCAACTCCATCTCCACATCTTCACTGCCCTGGAGCTCAGCGTACTGCTGAGTTGACTGGAGCAGATAGAGCTCAGACAGCTGGCTCGCCCCACGCGAGAGGCTGAGCTGCCCCAGGTTAGCCAGGGCGATAGCCTGGTTCCTCTTGTTCCCAGTCTCTCTGGCTTTGTGCAGTGCCCGGAGGTAGTTCTCTGCAGCCTTTTGCACCTGCCCTTCTCCTTTGAGGGCAATAGCCAGGAGATTGTGCACGGCTCCCTCCTGAGTCATGCTCTCCGTTCCGTGTAGGGAGCGCAAGAGCTGCCACATGATGTTTGCAGCTGGGCCGGGCTGGTTGTTCAGGAGATACATCCACCCCAAAAAGAGGGAAGACTCGAAAGCTTCCTCCTCGCCCATCAGTCTGTTGAGGGTTACGGCCATGGCTGCATAATAAACTGCCCCATCCAACATGCCATGCTGGAGGTACATCCTGGACAAGATGGCACACAGCATCCTCTGGGTAGGCACAGCCCTGCTCTCACAGGAGAAGTGCAATGCCTGCTTGAGATAGTAACAAGCCATTGCTGGGATGCTGCTCCTCTCCAGCTGGCTTCCCAGGAGTTTTGAAGTATTTTGGAGGATGAAGCCAGCTCTCCAAATGGGTGTTGGTGCCCCCTTGATGCCACTGGGAACAAATGACCTGGCAGAGGCCAGTGCGATATTTGGCAAGTACTTCTTGTCATACAGGTAGCTCAAGATGGGGGTGGCATCCAGTGGCACAGAGCTAGTGTCTGGGCTGAGTAAAGTGGTGGTGAGATATTGAAGATGCTCAGTAAAGGGCAACACTTCATCTGTTTTGCCCAGTTGTAGGAAGAACTTGACAATAAGGAAGCAGACCCGTGCCTCCAAGGGAGTGTTACCCACAGCAATGGCTTCCCTTAGGATGTACATCATGAATTCCAGCTCGTTCTCAGAGCTGAAAGAGTGGCCAGGCAAGCAGACAAGCAAGGCCACCGTTTTTCCCAGCAAGGAGGAGAATTTGTGTTTCATGTTCTGTTTCAAGTAGATGGAGGCAAGGTTCACATGCAACGCAGCCAGCAGGGGCAGGTCCCCAAAAGCCCTGTCAAGGGTGTTCATGGCTTCCTCAAAGTAGACTCGAGCCTGGGACAACTTGACCTTTTTGATGCAGAGCTTACCCAGGAGGAAACATAGCCTGACATGAGCCCAAACTGAATGAGTCCTCTTGGCCCAGTTCCTGGATGTCTCAAGGTACAAGACTAGTTCATCCTCATCAGAGAAACCATAAAAAATGGAATTGAGAAAGGAAAAACTGTGATCATACAGGCTTTGAAAACCAGGCACATAACTGTCTTGGTTAAGGAAGGTCAATATGGGGTCAAAGACATCAGCATCTTCCATGTGTCCAGCATTCAGGTCAATAAAGAACTTGGGATCATCAAAGTCATCTAGTTTCTCCAGGAGAACATCTTCCACCATAGCAGGGGCTGATTCACTCTCTGGGCTAGACAGCTCAGAGGTACTAGTTGTAGCCAAGCCATTTATTTCCTCCCAGGACTGGAGCAGCTGGATATCTTTACAGTCACGGAGAGCAGCCTCTGGAAGGGACAGGCAAACCGTAGTGGGATGTTTCCCTACATAAAAATTCACCCTCAGAAGTCATCATAAAAGCAAGCCATTTTGTCCCCTCCACATACTCACTTGATGACACTTTCAGGAACATGGCCGTGGGTTCAAAACCATCTACACAAAGAGACAAACAGAAAACCAAAATTTCAAAGCCTTGCTTGGTGTAGATGTGCAGACACAGTGCTCACTCCATACAGAGAACTGCTGCTGCTCTGCTAAACCCCACACCATTTGTGGGAGAGCAGGCTTACTTCTGGCCACTGACAACACGTGAAGCTGCAGTTCCAACCCCACATCTGCAAGGCTCCATGCAAGACTATGGAGACCAGCTTTTAGCTGGTGGTGAGGTGAACACTGGTAACTTTACAGTTACCTGAGAACAAGAAGGTCTTATTTTTCAGAGGTAGGTTTTATCAGCTAGCTATCTCAAGAGCCTTGTCGTGTGCATTAAGAGGTTTCAGAGATGTGTGTATCTCTGACAGGCTCTACGCTGGGCTCATTGAGGCTGAGCTGGCTGGTCTGGGAGGTCCTTTGAACCCCAAGGGATCTCAACCTCAGCCCTGTATGGCCACACATACTTCTAGGTAGTGAGAAGGCAAGAAACAGAAACAGAGAAATTAGCTGTGGTCCAAAAGCCACACAGCAAGCACATAGAAACTGAGAGGAGCACCCAGGAACTTTGACCTCTCAGCTCCTGATATGGGTGTGGAGATGATGTCACCTGCCACTTTTGCTGTGCATCCCCCTCAATATACATCCAAAGGTCAGACAGCAGCAGGGGACCTGCTGTAGGCACGGACCTTCAGCTAGGATCAGTTGAAAGCAGCATGTGCCAGGGTGAACCACAGCTGAGGAGCTGCCCTGGACACAGCTCTTGAGGGTATCTAGAGCCTCCACAAACAAACTAAGCAGAAGGCTTAGAGCCTGTCTCAACCACAGCAGTTGACCCTATAAAATTCAGAGCAAGGAGCTCTCTAGACACTGCCCAGCATTGCTCTCTGTGAGGAGCCATGGGCTGGGCATGTAAGGAGAGGAGAAACTCACCCAGGCGGTACACAGAGGTGATGTCAGTGTGTGCCAGGTCACTGAGGAGGGTGGTGAAGTGCTGCTCACCACCATTGCAGAGGCTGTATAGATGAGGTGATTTTTCTTCTTCACTCAGAAACACCAGGCCCTTTCCCCTAGGTTAAGACAGATATCAGGGGAAATAAGACAGCATCTCCCCATCCCCTGACAGTACAGCTGTCCTGTGGGATGGGCATTCCCATCCCTCCTCTTCCTCCCACCAGAAAAGCTCTGCTGCAGATGAATACAAGAGTTTGGACACTTTCCCTGTCAGGGCTCTCTGATACAGTTCTCCAGGGAGGAACTAATGGGTACCAGAAGGAGGGACCTATTGGCCTTCTTTGTCTCCAAAATGCCTTTCTGAGGCCAGGGCATCATCTGATCTCCTCTCTGTTCTCTGTAGTGTCAGAGAAAAGTTATTGCACATACACATTGGAGGAGAAGCCTTTTTGGATGGGTATTGAAGCAGAGCTCCAATAAAGACAAATGCCTCAGTCATCAGAGTGGGGTTGTGTCACTCTCCCTCCTTGGACAACTCTCGTCTGTGTCCTTGGGAGGGTGATTAATTCTGGTCAGTGAGGAATTATGCCAGTGGTCATTCTGTCTCAACATCTCACAGAAAACAAAGGGACAGAAGGAAGCAAAGCAGGATTTGATTTCCTTGGCAGTGATTGCTCTATCCACCCTTGCCAGACTCACAACCCCTCACACAAAGCTACAAAGTCAAGAATATTTCCAGGTGGAACTGTGAAGCCAGTGTGTCTGGTACACAGATGTCCTGGGCTGCTTTAGCATCTGGGCCAGAGGCAAGTGAAATACAATTGCTTTGTCTGGGCAGAGAGTCCTGCAGCCTTTTGGTAGAAAAGCTTGGCCAAGGCTTCTGGATGAACCTCAAATGGATCGTCTAATAGGCCTTGCAAAGCAAATCACCTGCCCTGGACTCTCACATAATCTTGGGTTGGGACTTGGGGTCTTCCCTTCATTTTCTCCTGAATTTAATTTAATCTAGATGATAGCAGTAAACTTACAGAGGTTCACAAGCCTCAGGACTCGCGTATTTTGCTGGGACAAAGCCAATGTTCCCACTACTGAGGGATTTGCCCACAAACCACGGGAGTCCTGGAATGAAGAAGCCAATGACTTCTATGCTGTCTCCTTTGGAGAAACTCAGTTCATCCCATGCTGCTCCTCTGTGGTCCTCTGTGGCTGTGCACCTGCCTTTAACTGGGAAAACAAGGCAAACAAGGACATTTGAGTGTGAGGCCACTGTTAAAACTTCCTTGCTGGAAAAGACTTGGTCAAGGAGAGACTATGATATCAGCCTGAGATGGCTGCCTCTCTGTACCTCAAAATTTATTGTGCTCTAGGACTCAGACCTCTGAAGTTTCTTCTTTAGAAGAGGTATATAACCAAATATACAAGAGACATGGATAAATACCACAGAGCCAAACACTGAAACCTCTGAGAGCTGCAGTATTGAAGGTGGCTGGAAACATGGAACATAATGGAAGCTGCACTGTCTCAACCCTCAGCCAGGAAAACTTTAACAGTGCAAATGCCCATCATACTACACACCAAATTCACACCTGCAGTGACCTTCATATCCAGCATGCTCTGAACTGTGCCTATGAGCAGGCAAGAATGATCTGGGACTGATGGGTGAAGGGTGGGCACAGGTTTCATGTGCACAATGGTGGGAACCTAATTATTCAAAATTTCAGTCCTGAAAGAATTAAAGGAAAAATAAAATTGCAGTAGAACAGAAAAACCCAGTGGCAAAAGGATGAACAAGCCCTCTTTACTCTGTGTTCCTCAGATTGTCCTTCAAAGTACATGCCATTTGCAAGCTCTGTTTTCCATTCAAGAGAGTCCAAAGATGCAGTGTTCCCTTGCAATGGAGTGTCCTTGTCAGAACAAGAGATGGGCCCTTTGCATCTGCGTCTCAAACCCAGGTTTGCAAGAGCCGTGCCCTTCCCTGAAGGGCAAATGTGTTACGCAGGTATCACTCACCAATTGGTTGAGAAGTCGTCCCACTGATCTCCTGGGAGATGCCAAAACTCACAGCATAATTCTTCAGAAACCACCTGTAAGGCAAAGGGGAGCCACACTGGTCTCTCTGAGCAGTGCTGTGCTCAGGCCACCACTAGGCATGGTCTCACACAAAGCAGGACAGATGTTCTGTCCCCTGGGAGTGCAGGGGACACTGCTATGCAGCATGTGTTACTGGGCATGGAGACCAGTTTGTATCTCATGACCACAGACTCCCACCACATAGTAAGAGGGGGACAAGTTTCCAAGGCTGTAATGAGGACTTTACTGTGAGTATGATAGGATCTGTGGGTGTCTTCTAGGCTCAGCCAGGTGTCCAATGTGACTGGCATTACCTAAGTCTCAGGCTATGCTTTTTCTCCTAGTTTTTCACCTGTAAATCACAAATAATCTCAGGTATGATTTAAATCAACATCACGTAAGAATGATATTGAAAGTACGTCCTTGCTCTGTCTCATTAAAGGGACCTGAATAGGTTCCAGTGGTTGTCTTTATGCATAACATATATCCTCACAAAATTGTGTAGCTGTTACCCACCAGGATCAGGAAAGAATCTTGGCCTGAGCACTACTAATTGGTCAGTCTGCTTACTGGTAAAATGGGTGAAGTATTTGCTCTAGAGCTGTCACAGGCACTGGGCCTCGTTGATTTGTCAGTAAGGACACCCCTTCCCACTTGGACTCTTTTCCAACATTCTTCACATGGAACAGCTCATTCTTGCTGAGCTGAAGGTCTTCCTCTCCCTCTTCCTTCTGCCAGACACCAGCCACTGCTCTGGAAAAGAAGTTACCTGCAGATAGAAAGAGTCGTGCCCTGGTCATCAGCATCAGTGCAAGACATTGCCCTGCACAAGGCTACAACACAGCCCTGTGAGATGCTTTTGAGGGAGTCTCTACATATGCAGTCCCTTCTCACCTTCCTGGAGCAGCAGATCCATATATATAGTGGCCAAGTGATCTTCATCCACAGTAACTCTGACCTCTGTGTCCTCTATCAAAGCACAGTTCAGCCAGTACTCCTTGTCAAAGAGAAGTTGCTCCAAGCAGCTGCCCACGTATCCTAAGAAACCAAGAGGGAAAGCATTGTTAGCAACCCTCCTTCACTGGGCAGTGAAGAACTGCTCTTTGGATGCCTCTCAGTCTGCCACCTGCAACCACGTTGTGAGGCAACAGCCTCTAATTCTGTCTCCATTCTCAAAATGCAATAGGATTACCTAAAAGGCATCCTCCTGGATCTCTTCACTGATCCAGACAGTGGTTTCATTAATCTGTAGATGGACACCAAGGTCTTCTATTTTATATTCTTCATCTGTCCACCCTGTTACATCTTTTTTTTTTTTGGTGTTAAAAAATACCTTCTTCAGAAATGCTTCTCACACTGTTTAGATGTCCCACACCTTGAAAACATTACCTAAAGTCAGATACGTGGAAAACTTCCAGACTTCTTCTAGGGTTTTGAAAGTGAGGAGGAAGCGATCCTCCTGTGCTTTCATACAGACCAGCCTGGCTGACAGCTCCTACACGTGGAAGACAAAGCAATATTAAGGAATGATGCTAGGACTCTGACAGAGGATGTTCTTTGTCAGTGTGGGAATAATATTAGATTCTGGAATGAGACTAGGCACTCATTTATTAGCATAATTGGGAATGAAACTGTGCAAGTTGGTTGCTTGGGGTTCAGGGGAGGCTGCTCCATCCAGCTGAGTCCTTCAGCCGGGAGAGATGGAGTACATGCAGTGAGAGCTCCCTATGGTGCAGCAGCAGGAGGGAGAAGAAGCTCCATCTCGTCCTCCAAATCTTTTCCCCTGTGGTGCACACCAGAACGACTGTGCTTTTAAAACCCAGACATCTGAACCGTGCCATGTGTGGGTTAATGTTCAGTCAAGACAGGCACAGCTTCCAAACTGCAGCTCTGAGTTTGAAAGCAGTATCTGTGCCTCAAAGGAGAAGCTCTCCTTTTCACTACTGCTCACAGTATTATGTCTTCACTGTTCCAGGTATTCTGTGAATCTCTACAGGAAGCCAGGGCCTTAAAAACCATCAGGGAAGGAGAGTTCAGTCTAGGAAACATTTCTACCTGTAGCAATTTTTTATATGAAGCCCAGTACTCCGAGATCCCCTGTGCATGTCCAGAGATGCCACCTCCACTGGGGACCTGAGTCTGGCACATAGCTTTGGTGATCCCAGCTCTGTCAAATGCTGGCTATTTAGACTCACCCCAGGGCTATCTATCCATCCCTCAGGCAGCTCAGAGACTCCAATATGAGGCTCCTGACATCAGGCCCAGCTTTGCAACTGCCTGTAATCTGCTACCAGTTAATTTCCCTCATCATTTCAGCCTCCTACAAAGTCCTCATATGCAGGAACACATCCTGCAGCGGCCTTGGAGGAACTTCTTTTTCTTATCTAGGTTTGATGTCCCACCATGCTGAGAGCCTCCCAGTACACGCTCTGCTCTGCTGGGCTTGAGCTCCTACCTTGAATAGGGCACAGACACCTCTGTCATCACTCTCCAGCACCCACAGCTTCTTTCTGGCTGCTTCCTGGAGCTGGGAATTGAGGCACTGGGAGGAGCGGCTCTCAACAGAGAAGAAGAGCGAAATCTCTTTAAAAGGAAATACGCAGGGTTAAGGGGGAGAAGGAACCACACAGAGCTGCCTCCACCACACTGCCTCCCTGCAGCCAGCCCCACCCATGCCTCCAAACAACACAAACCCAGACCATGGCCCCCCTTCCGCAAAACAAAGATGAGAAACTCAAAATGATGACAGGGAGTCAGGTAGCTGCCAGCCAGACCTTGCTACATTCAACTACTGGGAAATTGAGTGATGCCAAAGACAGCACCTTACCTGATGGAAAGCCCTCCTTGGCAGCCAGCAGCACTGAGGAGATGTCCAGTGAGCTTTCTGCTGCCTTGGTGGTGCAGTCACTTGGATCAAATGCCCCAGCCTCACCTATCAAGCAGTGGGGACACAGAAGAGCTGCTGTCAAATTTTGTGGCAGAAGTCTAGGATATTCTGCATAACCTGAAGAGCAAAGACTGTGGGTTGCGACGCAGATCTGGCTGGGGGTTGTATGAATCTGGTACCAACCTGAAATCATGCTCGAGGTTGGAGGCAAGGTCTATGGGATTGGTATGTCCTAACCACATGATAAGCCTTGATGATTGGCTTCTTTCCAGTGCTGGAGTGGCTTTGAAGTGAGGGGACTTTCTCTCCTTGTTCTTGGGACAGACACTCACTGAGCAGATTTGGTAGAAGGATGACCCTTCATCTCAACATCAGACTTTTTTGGAGAAGACCTCAGAGTGAGAGCACTTCACCAGCACAAGAGAGCCAAGGGCTTGCAAAACCATCTACTCATCAATTTGACAGCCAAGATGAGACTTTTTTTCTCCCTCTCTGCTCAGTATCTGAAATCCAAGCTGCATTCTCTGTGCTTCACACATTGCCAACTAGTGCAATAAAGGATACAGCAACTGACACTTCAGCTAGGAATGATGTTAATGAAGGCTGAGGCACATAAAAATCCAGCTTGCTCTTCCACAGCTGTATTGGCTGTGGAGGGATAACAAGATTAAAAAACAGGTTTTGTCAGTAGTAAGATTGGACTTGTAAGACAAACATGTACCCAGACATCTGGAGCTGGAACATGCAGCAGCCTTTGTAAGTCACTTCTGTGAACATAACTGTACTCTACAGTTTTTTTAGTGATCCAGCTTTGCTAGTAAGTCAAATAAACTGTTTTTTGCATGCAGAATTTTTATCCTTATTTATAGTTAGCAGCAGAAGAGAATAGCCCAAGGCTGGACATAGAATGAATGATCTTTTCTTTGAAAGAAAAGGCTCTACATTCCTCAATAGCTGATTTGAACACATTAAACAAAGGACTTCAGCCAGCAAATCTATCCCCTTCCACACATGGGGGAAATGGAGACAGGCAAGCAAAATGAGGCAGAGTTAAACCTGAGATGGCTTCTGCCTGGCTTGGACTTCTCTGCCAGTTGCTTCACTTCTCCCTCCCTTCCTTTCCTCCCTGCATCCTAGTGGGTTCCACTGGGTTTGGTACGGCCTAGAAACAGGGGCTAGGTCTCCCTTCTCTGGGGATGGATACCTGATGCCATGGTCTTCTTCCGCCACCATTTTCCCCACTGTTTGGCTGTGGTGTGCTGCAGGCAGTCCCCGCGGGGCAGGAGCTTGGTCAGGCTGGGAGAGTAGGAGCCACACTCTTCACCTGGGAAAGATGGGTGGTGGGGACATGTGTTTGAACCCCCATCAAGATGCTGCCTGCCTGAGAGGTCTCCATATGTTGTACCAAAAGAGGTGGCAGGTTACATACTGCTCATGCCACTTCTGCCAGGGGCATGACAAAGCATGCTGGTGGGTGTCTGTGGAGCCTGACAGGGGCCAGGGCTCACTCAGGCAAGAGGAGAAGTGGGTTTGCTCCCTGCACCACTTGCTCATTCAGTGTTTATTTTTGTTTGTGCCAGGCTCAGAAAGAGAGCTGAGAGCTTTTTCAAGAGACCAATTGAAACTGCTGGTGGGAAGTCGTTCCCAGTCATACCAGTGACTCATTTACCTCCCTGGTGCTGAAGTATTTTGGAACAGTGGGCAGCAAACAGCCCCAGCCTGGAGCTGAGTACAGGTCCTGGTGCTCAGAGCTGCACTCCTGGAAGCTGGGGCTGCAGCACTTGTGGCACATGCTGGCATCAGCTCTCCCAGGGAACACATGGCCACAGCCTCTAGCCCTGAGCCACTTCCCTCCTCCAGCCCCGTTAGCTCATTTGGGCATGCTGCTATGGGAATCACATCTCAGGGTCTGGGAACACCCCATGGGCTCTGCAAGTCTTGCAGAGTGCTCCTGGGCAGCAGTGACAGCAGGACAGGGATGGCAAGGGGGCTCCTGAAAAGCCAACAACATGGGAACAAACCAACCCCAACTCCCTGAGTCATCCTCTCCCCTCCATGGTCAAAATGCCCTGCCTCATTCCCCACGCAACCAATTCTAGTGACACAGAAAGTCGTCATAGAATAACAGAATCACAGACTGGTTTGGGCTGGAAGGGGCCTTAAAGATCATCCACTTCCAATCCCCCTGCCATGGGCAGGGAACCATCTCGGGAGGGGAAGGCCAGCAGCCAAAGGGAGCCACAGCTCAGCAATGGAGGCTCCCCAGCAGCCCCAGCAACAGGGTGAGCTCTGCAGCCCCAGGCCTCACAGCCCCGCTCGGACAGAGCATGGCCGTGGCGTCCCCACGGACAACTTACCTGCACGCCCCTGGGACACGTCCTGGTGCCAGGGGGTCCCCCAGCAGCAGCCCATGTTTGCAGCAGCACCTGCAGCCCCGAGCTGGCGGGCGGCTGCTGCTGTGCTGGCAGGGGTGGGCGAGGGGCAAGCAAGGCGCTCGCTGCCCGCTCAGCGCCGCGCTCGGCCCCAGCCCCGCGCACAATGAGCCTTTTGACCGGGCACCGTCTGCTGGCGAGGCGGGGGCGACAGACACCGAGTCAGGGAGCGATTCCCATCAGGATCCTAGAATCTGGTTACCCTGAGAACAGCTGGTTTTACTATTAAAGTCTGAATGAGGTACATTTAGTACCTCAGCTTTTTTCTCATCCTGTGTCACTATGTCTTCCCCTGCATCCAATAAAGGCTGGAGATTCTCCTTAGCCCTCCATTTGTTGCCAAAATATATTTATAGAAACATTTTTATTGTCCTTTGCCTCGGTAGCCAGATTATGTTCTAGCTGGGCTTCTGCCCTTCTAATTGTCTCCCTGCATAACCTCATATCTTTGTAGCTCCCCTGAGTTTCCTGCCCCTTCTTCCAAAGTTCACAAATCCTCTTTTTTACCCTGATTTCCAACCAAAGTTCTCTGTTCATCCAGGCCATTCTTCTTCCCCTGGATCATCTTTTGGCACGTGGAGATGGCCTTCTCCTGGTCCTTGAAGATTTCTTCCATGAAGAATGTCCAACCTTCCTGGGCCCCTTCGTTCTTCAGGGCTGCGTCCCAGGGCTCTTTGTCACCCAGTTCCTAAAGGGGCCAAGGTCTGCCCTCCGGTGGTCCAAGGTGGCTGATATGCTGACCCCTCTCCTTACTTCTCCAAGAATCGAAAAATTTATCCGTGATCACTATGCCCAAGAAGGCCTCCAACCATCACATCGCAGAGACGTCCTTCTCTGTCTGCAAACAAAATGTGCAGCGGGGGACCTTCCCAGTTTGGCTCACTCACCAGCTGTGTCAGGAAACTATCTGGCACACACTTCAGGAACCTCCTAGACTATTTCCTCTCCAGTGTATTGTATTTCCAGCAGACAGCTGAAGTTCTCCAAGGAGCTTTTAAAGACCTTGTTCAACCCCCCCTGCCATAAGCAGGGACAACTTCCACTGGATCGGTTTGCTCAAAGTTTCATCCAACCTGGCCTTGAACCCTTCCAGGGATGGGGAATCTACAGCTTCTCTGGGCAACCTGTTCCAACGTCTCACCAGATTAGTAAAGAATTTCTTCCTTATATCTAATCTAAATCTACGGTCTTTCAGTTTAAAACCACTACCTCTTAGCCTATTACTACAGGCCCTAATAAAAAATCCTCTCTTAATTCTTCTTATAAGCTCCCTTTAGGTATTGAAAGGCTGCAATAAGGTCTCCCTGGAGCCCTTCTTCCTAAGAGAAAGTTTTCAGCCCTCCAATTATTTTCATGGCCCTCTTCTAGATCCTCTCTAACAGGTCCATGTCCTAGTTGATCTCAGGGGTGCAGAGTTGGATGCAGCACTCCAAGGGTCTCTTCTTCTGATGGCTCGTGGTGCTGTCCTGTGCTGGCCCCGCTGTTGCCCTGTTGCTTCATTCTTGCCCTTGCCTTTGTGAGCATGTCATCCAGCCCACATGGCACATTCTTCTCATTCCTCCCACAGGCTTTGGCACCAGGAGCCCCATGGTCTGCCGAGCCCATCCCAGCTTCCAGCTGTCCCCTCTAGAGAGCTTCAATGCTCATCTCCTCCACCTCCAAAGGCACCCTTATTCCTTATGCAAGCATCTACCTCACCTGCAGGAATGCCCCACTGGGGCTTGTCCAGCTTTCTCCATCCAGGGCTGGTTGTGCAGCAGTTTCTGGGTCACCTTCCTGCCCAGCCTAAGCAGTGCTCCGGCCGTTTTACAGTGAGGGCAGCCATCAGAACTGCCCGCTCCACACTGACCTCAGCAGAGCAGAGCTACACCCGGGGAAGCCACAGATGAGCTCCCTGCAAAGACACTGTGCAGTCCTGCAAGGCTGGCAGGGTTCATCTCACCTCTGAGACCAGAACTATCCAAATCCCAGATGGCAATACCGGGAGCGACTCATTTGGCTGCTCTGCAAGATCCCAGGATGGAGTCTCATTCCCTCTTCACTCACATGCTCTGACCTCCCCCAGCCTCCAGGACCAGGACTCAGGATGGGCTGTGTGGTCTCACTGTGTTAGGGGTGGTAGACATCTGCAGAGCATCTCTGGGGGAAGAGCCACGTTAGCACCTGCAAAATAAAAATCAAAAGTTCTAAGGAGAGGATTCACAGGTAGAGAGGTCTTTCAGGGATGGACCTTTACTTCAGCAGCCAGCCAATGCCAGTGCCACCCCAGCAGTGACTTGTTTGCTGTGGTGCGCTCCAGAAGCTTTGCTGGCTCCCCCAGACACCCAAGAATCCCAGTGCATGACAAGACTTTGAGCTTCTCCAGAGTAGTAGGTAATTACTGCAGTAAGTAATTTCTCACCAGACAGATTCCTGTGTTGTGACAGGGGCTGCCTGGCACCACTGCAATACCCCTAAAGCAAAGCATGACGAGTAGCTAGCTGTGGGACAGGCTGTGACAGGACAGAGTCCATGTTCATGGAGCTGGCTGAGAAACTTCTAGCAAAAGTGTAGTCGAACCAATAGGCATTGCTGGAAGGGTTGCACCAAGTGATACTCCTGTGCAGTCATGGCCAGGAACGAGCCTGCCAGCACAGGAGAAGGCTGAAAGACTGGGGATTTCTAGTCCTTTCAGGAGAAAAAGGGGTTTGTGTTTGTGTTGGGGTTTCCTGGAGAAGGGACCAACATCCTCGTCTTCCTTGCTGCAGCTCACCTGACCTCCTGAGCCCCAGACATTAGGGTGCAAAGCACTGCAGGTCTCTGCTGGTGTGCTAAAGTCAAACTGATGTTTCCCATGCAAAGTTGCATGGCCGCAGGGACCTGCATGAAGGTGAGTGCTGGGACAGGCCGGCGCTGCTCTCCCTGTGGCAAGGACACTGTCTGTTCCTGTTGCAAACTGTCCCTGGAAAGCTCCGCATTTAGAAAACTCCCCCGGTTGACTTAGGGATGCTCTGAAGGTGCAGGAACCAGAGGGGAAATTCAGATCAGGTGCAGGTTTTGGGCTGCCTGCTTGTCCTCAGAAAACACTTCTGGAGTTTTCTGTGTTTTTCTTTACACAAAAATATTGCTGTTTTGTCTCATGTTGTCAAAGTGGTCAGTGCTCAAACAGGGCAAATGTTTTCCAGCAAAGCTTTTTGTTTCATTCAGAAAGCTGTTGGTTTCAGCAATACCTGCTCACCAATTAGTGTCAAATACTTCTACCCAAGGGAAAATATTTTTCTTTTTTTAAATCAACATAACACAACACTGTTTCTGAACAAAATCTTCCTCATTTGTGGCTTGGAAATTTCTTTTTGCTTTTAAGTTTACCAAGATAACTTAGTGACTAAATCTACCTCTCTACAAGCAAAAGCATCAGCCTCCTGCTTGACCAGGACTGTAATTTTCCTTTTGGCCAGCAACCAAAAAAAACTCCTGTTCTACTCCCTGCTCTGCTGCCTACCACCCCTGTATCTCCACTGGAGAGCACCCATTGCTGCTGCTGAAGCCAAGCCTGGCCTCCATGGGAAAACTCTCCAGGGTCTCTATTCCCTTCTCAAACATGGTGTAGCCTTGCCAACCTCGCAGTCTCTGCAGGTGGAGTGCCAGCCGGTCGCAATTCCTTCCCCAGGGCATGAAATGTGAAGCAGGGCAACTGTCCAGGAACATCTCATCCAGGGGATGCAGCTACTGCAGACACCACCAGTCTCCAGAGTTGTCACACAGCAGCATCTTTCCCTGGGACCAAATCCACTTTCTTAAAACCAGCATGTCTGCTGGGAATTTCTCCTGTCATTCTCCTATTAGTTCCTGGGTACAAAGGACCCAAACCAAACCTGTCCTTCTCCAGTGTGCTCATTGCCACCAGGTCTGAGTCTCAAATTTAGCAAGGACCCAAAAGGCAAACTCTCAGGCCCAACCTGGATTCACACAGCCGTGTCCCTGCACTGCACCTTTCTAACCACCTGCAACCACCATGTCCCGGCCACGTTTGCTCAGCTGGGGACGAAAGGCACGGGCAGGCAACCGGCACTCAGCGAGAGACCCGCATGGCGGCTGTGAGGGCAGAGTAGTGCAAGCAGCTGTACTGACCTGCTCCTCTGCATGTGCCTGCTTGGGGCCCCTCACTCTGCTTCCCAGCAGCACATTCGTCCTGGAGAACTCTTGGCCACGAAGCTCCGACCACTCCAAGCCAGGTCTCCTGAGGGAACGCTGCCGGCGCCGGGACACGGCGCACTCCCGTGTGTGTGCTCTGGGCTGTGTACGTGTTTGGAAGGCGGGCGAGCTCTCCCAGCACCGCCACTCCCTTGCACAAGGAAAGGAATTTCTTCCAAGAGCGACTTATCATCTTGGGAACCTCCGCTTCCCAGCAGAGCCGCCGGTACGGAGGTCAATGAGTTACCCGGAGCTATGCTATAAACGGCCCAGCACACCAGCAGATTGCAGCTCCCCAAGGAAAGCACGAACACCCAGGCACCACCCTCACCCCGGCTCTGCAGTAAACAAGATCGAGCGAGGCTGCCCATGGGCACGGTGTCAGGGAGCAGCTCAGGGCTCGCATGGCCACACTGGCTGCAGCTCTCTCCCATTGCAAGTGGCTGCTTTGCATAAGCAGCCTCTCCCGGCACTCACCTGTTCCCCGTTCCTGGCCCCTGCGCTGCGTCCTTGGGGCTTGTGACTTTCCGTCCTTGTACCCCAACTGCCTCTGCTACAGCAAAGGGAAAGGCTCTACCTGAGCCAAGGTTCGGGCGTCCCAGGGATGTGGCAGAGCCGCTCAGCTCTGAAACTGCCTTCTTCTCTGACAAATTGCAAATACAGACACACAGAACAAGAGATCTGTGGACCCAGCAGTATTTATGCACCCTGGCTAGTCTGCAAACATGGCTAGCAGAGAAAAATACAGGGATGTTTTTTTCCTTTTGAAAACAATGGAAGAGTTAATATCAACCTTTTCTAATATTCCTATTTCCTTCTGGAAGTGCTCAGACGTTGACTATTCCTTGGCAGGTTATAACCAAAGCCTCATTGCTTTTCACTTTGTTATTTAAAAATGAACCTGAAAGAAAAAGGAAGTCAGCGTCAACCTGACTTCAGTCCGAGAAAAAGACAAACAAATAAGAAGAAACATTTTGTTTTAGGTCAAACTCCTGTTTCATGTTTTTGATTCTCTGAGATGGGTGGGGACCCATTTTGGCTTTAGGTGGAGCAGTGTTTTCCTTCCCTCCTCCTCTGAAAGCCCCCCCATTCCAAGCTCTGACTGCAGCCATGGGAGCCACGGGGACACCGGCAGGAACAACCAGGGCCAGCAGGGACATTTCCTCATTCTTGCACTCTCTGTTTTTGCTTTCACCCTCTGCAAATGGGCACAGAGCACTGATAAGCACCTGCCCATGCCATGCCACCCCCTGCAATCTTTGGCCCTTCAGGCTGTAGTCAGTGCTTGCCTGCTCAGGCAAGGGAACATGAGCGTGGGTGAGAGGGTTCTGCCCCATTTACCTCCACTCATACCTTTGCGTGCCCAAGGCTGGATGGCATTGAGACAGCATCTTTCCTGATGTGCCAGAAGTGAGGGGGTTCATGTATGTCTGCAGGACACAGGGGAAGTGCAATGGTTCTGCAGCAAAAACACCAGGGCAAGTCACTGATATGCAGCATTTAGCATTGGTTTAAGATATTTCTTTTTGCTGGTGGACCTCACTCAAGACTTTTCTTCCACCTCCAAGACTCTTCTTGTATTTCTCCATCTCTGTGCAGCACACAGCAATCCAAAGTTGCTGCCTTGCTCTGGGAAATTTGCTCCATTCTGCAGCTAAAGGGTTAAGCGTGCTCCAGGGCTGAACTAAGCTGAACTCAGCGCTTAATTTTCAGAAATGCTGAGGCCTGCTCCTCTCGCATTGTTTTCAGCCAGAGGCGGAGGAAGTAAGCACTCTTGGAAAACAGACCGTGTGTGTCAGCCCTGCCCGGGTGGGTCAGGAGGCTGGGACCACCCTTCGGCACATACAGCAGCCACCCCTGTACCAGGGAGATGTGCAGGGAGCAGACCAGGCTGCTGCTGTGAGGTGTCCCCCTTGGCATTGGGGTGTCAACCTCAAGCATCCTCTCTGCTCAAGCCTGTGGGTCTCCGAATGCGTCCAGTGCTTCAAAGGCAGCAGCTCGGTGTCACCACCCAGGGAGCCTCCAGACTGCGTGGAGACAGAGCCAGGGAAGTGGAGGCCACAGATAAGGCGTGGGAAGGAAGAAAGAAGGACCAGAGCCAGCCAGCTGAGCTCCAGGGTTTGACTATTGCTGCAGCTCCTGCCTTGGACTGTAATGCTGAAAAGAGCCTTTTAGTTCACCCCTGTGCTTGGGTTTTTCCCAGCTCAGCTTGCAGGATCAGGGAGAGTCCCGTGATGCTGCTCCACGCACAGATGTCTTGCAGGCACTGGTTTTGCTGTAGAGAGCTTAGTGATAAGATATAGGAAAGCAAAAAGGAAAGGCAGTTACAAGTGTACAGCCGCATAGAACTGCCTGTCAGAGCCTCTTGGAGCTATTTGGGTCATTGCATCCCTTCCTCGGCCACCCTGTCTGCAGCAGTCTCTGTTCCAGTGCACTGCCTTACTCAGGCATCCTCGCCCAGGTGCAGGCAGACCCACAGAACCTTCCAGCACCATGACTGCTTTGGTAATGGTTGCACAGGGAACAGCCACAGCATCACACATACAACAGTTTTCAGGCAAAGGACTGCCACGAAAAAACCTCTTTCTGCTTCTGTAACAGCTTATTCCAAGGTTGCAGAGGTATCTTGGACCTAACATCCTCTTTAAGATCTCAGCTAACAGCTCATGAAATCATTATGCACCCTCAGGATACTTTTCCCAGCTCCCTCTGACTCCTGCCAGGTCTCTCCTCCCTGCACTACGACAAGATTGCAGGGACAAGGGGTGGGGTGCAAGGCTCTCTGCCCCAGAGCAACTTCATCCCGCACAAGGACACCTGCACCCTGGTGGAGGGCACAGGAGGACATGAAGAGACATGTCATGAGCTTCTGACACTCCCAGCTTGTCCCTCTTCCTCAGGTAGCTCCCTCTCAGTCCCACTTTGCCTGGATGAAGCAGGGGCTGCTCTCCACATCACCTGCAGAGGAGCCCTTCCCACTGCCTCTCTAACTGGTGCTTCTCCTGGAGCCATCATGCTCTCTTTAACCCCCAACATTGCTTCCTCAACATTCCCACCGCCTCCAAGCCCTGCACTGCTGCACACCCAGCCAGGGTGGCCACTCACCCTGAGAATCAGTCAGTCCTGCAAGGGCAGACTTACAGCTAGCAGCCAGCTCTACCCAGTCTTCAGCAGAACAGGGTCCCCAGGTGATGAAGTCTCTCTTGACTGATGAAAGGGCTGCGTAAGGAGGTTCCCCAGCTCCACCCTTCCTGCTGCCCCATCCACTCACAGCTTCCCTCCTTGGTCTCTCATCCCTGCTTTTCTCCCAGATTGGAAGTATCTCTGCCCAGCACTGACCAGAACATTAAATGGCCTTAACCCTATCAATAATGCAGGAGAATTGATGGCAGGTAGATCGTTGCCAGCCTCTGAGGGACACTGAGATCTCCCTGAGCATGGCCAGACATGGTCTGGGTGCGGATAAGTGCCTGCAGCCCACGTTGGGGTGGTGAGCTCAAGCAGGAGCTATCTGGGAGATCTCCTGCCCTGTCCACCTCTCTGGACCTGGAGCAACATGAAGACCATCCTCTCTGCTGGCCCACATGAGGTGGTTGCTCATTGGCCAGAGGCAGGGAAAGCACTGACTGGATAAAGCTGTATGTAAGTGGCTGTCTCAGCCTTTACACTGTGGCCTTGCATGTACTGGACAGGTTTTGCTGTAGATCCAGGAAGCCCCTGGCTGTCAGGCTGTGCTGGGAACACTGAGGAAGGTCTCTCTCATGTGATTTCTGCTGGTGGGGTGTTGCCAAGCCCAGAGGCTGTGCTATTCCCATCCAATAAACTGGAAAAAGGTGGCAATGTGCCTTTCTTTGTGAAGGTGCTCAGAAAGCCATCGCCTCAGGACTACGTGCCCAACACAGCCAAACCTGAGCTGGTTTCCTGCAAGGGGCAGACTGGGAGCTGCTGGCATGCAGATGCTGGCCATGAGACACGAGCCAGGCAGCTACTCTCCCACCCAGGGAGGGGGTGTGGGCCCCGTGTCACAGCACTGCAGCTGGCACGAGGCCACCCTTGTCAGCAGACTGGAGATGTGTGAGTGTGTTGGGGTTCTGCCATCGGGACTGGGGGTCCCCATCTGGGAGGCTGGGGGTCTGCCGTCCAGGGACATGCAAACAGGGCACAGCCCCTGTGGGAGCAATCGGATGAGGGGTGCTCTTGGCTGCTGGGAGACTCCCATCAGGTCTCCCAGGGTGAGTATGGGATCCTGACCTTCAGCACGCAAATCCTGCTGCTGTCATGAGTTTGCAAGTGGCAGAGTTTGATGGTGCATTCGACCTCCCTCAGGAAGGGCAGAGACGCCGGACCAGCAAGCATCACCTCTAAGGATCGGGTAGAGCTGTACAGCGCAGCTGGGCTCTGCCCTTCCTGAATATTAATTGTCAGAGCCATTAGATGGCAGCAACCACCGTGCCACCAGCCTCCTGTTCCCCGCTTGCTCCCAGCCTTGCAAAAAGGGGTTTGAAGCCAGGCCCCAGCCCTGCTGCCTACAGCCCCCATGCATCCTGCATGCACCTGCTTCACAAGGTGGGAAAATAACCCCAGGGTGGGGCAAACACTGTGGGACTGCAGAACTGGGTTTGCAAGGAGCAACGAGGGAAGGCTCTGAAAACAGGGACCAGCATCCCAAGCAGGAGCATTGGGCTCAGCGGGGACATGAGTGAGACCAGCTGGGTCTGGAGGACATCTCTGGGGAGGATGGTTCTCTGGATCCCATCTGCAAGGGACTGCTGTGAGCACACAGTTGCAATCGCCAGTTGCTGACTTGCAAAAACCACCCTCTGTGCACCGTGCTAACAAGCAGCCAGTGAAGCCACACTGATTTCCAGTAGTGACTTTATTGTCTCTGTGTCAAAGACACTGTGGGCCAGGCAACACACCAGGCAAATCCCAGATGTGCAGCCAAGGTTAATTCAGGTGTTGCATTGGATGGAGCTGACTGAAAATAAGAAGGAAAAACTGTTCAAAACTTCAAAGTTGTTCTCCTCGGAAAGGTTTCCAAAGGAAGTTTGTTTCATTTGGAAATAGCTCTAGAAAATCAAACTTTCAAAATATTTCAATTTAATTTCTCAATTTCCTTGTATTTCCCCTTCTAGACTCTCTTTTCCTTTATTATTCTCTCCTGTCTCTACTGTTACCCTGTTCCTATTTTGCCATTGAAATAGAAATGAACAGGATGAGGAAAGAGAGCGAAAAATGACAAAGTAACCACACACCCCCAGATCTCCAATTTTTCATTTTCCAGTTTCACCCACAGTAGGAAAATGGTCATGAAAATGCTTTTTGTTCATCTTTAGACTACAAACACGTATAAAATCACAACCTCTTTTGTATTAATTTTGCCTCTTACATCCATACTATGAGCTACAAGAGGCTGTCTCCCACACATACATCAAAAAAGCAAATCCAGTGCTGCTTCCCCCACCACCAGCCCAGGAAGCCTTGATACAAGCAGTGCCTGCAACAGAACCTGAGCAACCACCCCATCTAACTCACACAGCTCAAGATCAAGCTTAACCATACAGTAAAGGGAAAATATTTAAAGAAATCTTTTGATAATTTGGACAAAAATCAATATTTTTAGACTTTCCTCTGGAAGAAAAAGATAAAAACTGATTAAAACATTAATTGCTTATGCCGATCTAGAGGGTTTTTTTGAAGCTCTTAATGATCCAGCCTGCTGGTAAAGGTGTTGGTCTTGATGCCTTTTCCTTTTAAAAAGCAACAAAGCAGCTCAGTGAGGCTAAGCATCTTGTTTTGATATTTTCAGGGTGGAACATTTTGATTTTTCAACTTACAAAGCTTTGCTGCTTTAATTCTTTGTGCATAAAGCTCAGGCTGAAATCAGAATGAAAGCTTTCAGTTTAAGTTAATTAATCCAAACACTTTGATTCAAATCCCGTTGTGTTTTCTCAGTTTTGTTCTCTGGGAATTTATTTTAAGTGTCTGCATTCCATTTTTAGACTGGAGTGGGAAAAAAAAGTGAGATTTCCTAGAAAAGAGATAACCTACTGCCTACCCAGGCCTAGTCATTCTGCAGTATTTCATATGCTTAGAAGCGTAAAAAGAAATTATCTTTTCTTAATTACATCGTTCGGTCTTTTTCCGAGCTGCACAGGAAGCATTGTCTGAAGACCTGGTCTGAGCTTTGCTGCCAGCCCCTCAAGCAAACACTGCCATGCTCTAGCTTGAAGGTCCCCCAGATTCTCCTGGAAACACCCTGATTCTCAGTTTCCTGATGAAACAATATGAGGAACAAAAGGAAAAACAAGTTATCACGGTAACGCCACTCCAGCAATAAGAAAGAAGCAGCATTTGCCAAGGCTAAATTGCTCTTTCTGAGAAGGTGGTGCTCCCCAAGGAGCTCTGGGAAGACAGGAGGTGTGCCAGCCAGCTTCCACGAGGAGAGAGGTCCAAGGGTTGGGCTTCTTACAGGCGGCTTGTGATAGGCAAAGCTGTCCATTAACATCTCATGTTCCTGACCTAACGGCTGATGGGAAGGAGGATGTTTCTTCCTTCCATCAGTCCTTGCTGCTTCAAGGCAACTTAAAAGGGGAAACTAAAAATAAACCCAACTTCCGATGACCTTTAATGGGTTGAAGTATAGTTGGCAATGGGAAAGCAGGTCAGGTACCTCGGGGGCCAGAGCTGCAGCTGGTATAAATCTCTCTTTACATCGCTTTGCTGATGCTGCTCGGCAGGAGCTGCTGGCTGGGCATTGCGGGGCAGCTGTCCCCGATGGGTCTCCGCTTGCCCCACAGCGGGGCCGAGAGCAGGATCTGCACCAGCATGGTGTACATGAACTCAGCTATGCACTCAGAGGAGAAACAGAGCAGCCCCAAGGTGCCCAGCCTCAGGCAATAAGCCCTGCTACTGCTTGGGAGCCCCAGTCTGGCAGCGTGTCCAACAGCTCGCTCTTTGGCTTTCCCAGTGTGCTGCTGAGGCAGAGGTCTGCACAGGCACCTTAGCTCTCCTGAAAAGCTAGAGTGGAAGACTTTAGGGTTTTAGGACAAACACTGGTTTCCAATGCCTTAAAGCTTTTGTCAGCACCCTTTCCCTAGGCAGATCATGGAGCACATCTCCTAGTTTCCTCACCTTTCAGGAGGTGAGGTGAAGGCCCAGCATTTGCCATGCAGGAAGAGTCACTCCAGAGCTCCCACAGCAAATTGTTTCACTCATCTGCTTTTGACTGGTGAATATCTGTTGCACTTGACCTAGGGACTCTGCCCCATGATGATAAGATGCATAATGCCAGAGGACCTATAGCTCTTCCTGTGACCAGTGTAGGCATCCCTTCCTGGCTTTGCAGGATGGCTATAGGTCATGGATAGTCTATGGTACCTACCAGCATCACCTAGAGCAGATCCAGCTCACAACTCTCCTTGACTAGTGGTTTTTTACCTGAAGTCATTTGCATAACAGTAAAATTAGTGACTGAAAATGTGAGTTTGCTTGAAAATAGTCTGTCATTTGCTTATCATTTTAATGCAGGCAGCCTGCAGAACATCTACCTCTGCTTGTCTGTGTCTCCTCCTGCCGGTGTGGGGAATTGCTGGGAAGGGCTATTGTGCTACCGTGTAAACTGGAAGAAAGCCAAACCACTGGTGAATGACTTGGTGGTTGCTGTGATTGAGGAAGAACAGTGCTGGATGAGGCATCAACTGTACTGTCAGGTCCCACCACAGCCATCTAGTGCCCCCTCTTAAAATATCAACTACCCGGTTTGCTGCATCTAGTCCTAGTTACTGTATTTGCCAGGGCCTTCCAAAGTAAAATGCTAATCTCCATCATCTGGAAAGTAATCTTGCCATCACTAGAATAGTGAGTCTGGCTTTGCAACAGGGCAGCAGCATCTGACCACTCCTGACTTTACTTCTGCCAGATCCCACCTCACAGACAAGGCAGGGGACAAGAGACAAATGTGTGGGGAACAGCCCAGTGCTGCAGAATTTCCTCCATCCCATGACACAGACTGTGCTGTGGTATAATGGGGTCTCCAGACCCCTTAGGCTTCTCTCTGCCTTTTGGGAACGTTACAGCCCTGGTCTTACACGCTTTTTTTGGAAAATGTCACCAGCTTCCAATGAGTCAGTCCTGCTTCTATGCAGCCTGCCCAGTCCTCCACGCGAGCCGTCAGGCTGTGCTGTGCTGGGGTCCCTGCGGGCATCTCACTGCCGTTGTTTGTCCTGAAATCTTCTTGCTGAGAAAGGAGAGTCTTTCTCTGCCAGTGCACATGCAGGCAGGTCTGCTGGGAGCTCAGGCTGGCAGGGATGCGTTCGGCCAGCTGGTGCCTCTGGACAGACAGACACATTTGTGCCACAGCACCCTGGAGCAGGGGCTGCAGCTGGGATCTGTAGCCAAGGCATTTCCACTCCTATAATTGTGATTCACAGCACCCAGCAGTGAAGGTTGTTCACCAAGATGACTACTAGTCGAAGGGGAAAGAAAGTGGACAGAAAGCCTGGGACTCCTACAGAGCTGTTCCATGCGACTGTACGTGTGTGTGTTTGCAAACATGTATGTGTGCATTTGTCTGGACCTAGGTGTGCTGAAAGGGATGCTATGGCTTCAAGTAAAACAGAAATGCCAGAGCTAAGGCATGCTTACTTGATCTTTCAGCTCTCTGGCCTCTCCTAACCCTGTCTGCCCTGGCCTTGGGAAATGTTCTCTAGTATTTCTCTTGCGGACTCTCCATTCCTTACCTGGTCCCCAAGTCACACAGGAGGCAGAAGGTATCCCCCCTTCTCCGGGGCTTTCCCCAGGCACCCCAATCTGTGGGGGCTGTCCCTCCAGCCCTGGGGACTAATGCCCCTTCCCAGGGACAGCAGCTCAAACAGAAACCTGTGGGTGGGGCCTTCCCAGGTCAACAGCTGCAAAGGTGGTCGGCCTGATTTCTCCAAGATCCTGGTGTTGGTATAGCACAAGATGGATTTTGAGCCCAGCTCCCAGTGATTTCATTTGCAGCCAGCAACTTCCAGGTCTCCCAGTAATCAGCCAGCTGGTGTTTGAACCAGGCATCAGGAAAGAAAAAACAGAGCTATCAACTGGGTGGGGAAAGTTTAGTTCAGGTGACTCTTAGCATCTCACAAGGGCACAGGGATAAGAAACCCAGGGTCCAAGGAAGCCATCAGTAAAATTAAATGAAATTACCACCTTTTTTTCTACTGTCCTCTTAACCTCCATCACTACTGTGTCTGTTTTCAGTGAATGATGCAGGGTCCTGCAGGCAGCAGCTTCCTGTGCACAGCCTGAGCTACAAGGTACACGCTGGGTACTGAATGAGGCAGGAGCCTTATGGGAGAAATACACATCTAATAATTGCTGTGAAAGACTGTGTTGCAAAGCACAGACACAAAGGGATGAAAGGAGGCTGCGTTAACATCCTGACATTTCCTCATTTCTGACTTCTTGTCTCAGGCATTCCTAACACCCTTTTATGGCAGCTTTTGCAGCCAGATTCCTCAGTCAAATAAAAGGAAATGGGATTTCCAAAACCCCCTGGGATGACACTGATGGTGAGGAGCTCTGACCAGTGCCCTGCACCACGGGCCCCTGCTGCAGGCTGGCTGGGGGCTGGGTCCCCATGTGGGAGCCACTGGTGGGGGGTGGCAGGGCTTTGAGCTCCCTGCTGTCAGTTCACCAGTGCCAAAACCCCATGGTGAGGGGCACTCGACACCCCGTCTGCCTGCCCCACTGGCTGTGCCCACTGCCCCTTCCCCATGGCACAGCTCCACGGTGCTGGGACCATCCATCTTGGAGGGGACAAAGCAGAAGAGGTTCTGCACTGGTGCCTCCTGAGTTTGGCCAAAGCACCCCATCTTCCTCCACAGCCCTCTGCAATCCCAGCCTGTCTGCACTGGAAATTTCAAGTTGTTCTGAAGGCAAGCAAGTTAACAAGATTTGGAAACCAGGTCAGCGGAAGAAGTTTAATTAGCTCGCTGAACCGTGGGGACCAGCTCACATCGTATCTGTTTATTGACACTCCAAATAGACATTATTGATACGATAGACGTGAGCCTTGCTGTGCTGGGGTCCTGAGCTCTTCCTTAGAGGAAAGGACACCCTGGCCACTTGTCAGGCACTTGCCAGGCACAGGGAAACTTCACAAAGGATCCCAAGTCAGAGCAATCCCACTGCGCTGTATTAGCAGTGCTGCTTTGCCCTTGCCTGCTCCCCTCAGCCCTGCAGGGAACCTTGGACCCCCATCCCCACTGCTGGTCCTGCTCTTCCCACCCACCCACTGCCGCTGTGGAGGGGACAGAGCCCAAGGGGACAGGCAGCAGGGCTTGGAACGAGCTGGCTGCGACACTAGCAGCACAGGCGTAGCTCACACGACCTGCTACCTGTTTTGTCATGTCACCACAAACATCTGCTGCTGCAAATAAAACAGCGGGAGAGAGGGAAAGCCAAAGGCCCTCTCTGAGCGGCACTCCAGCCCCAGGAGCAGGAGAGATGCAGCGCCTGTCACGCCATATGAAAAAATCCTTTCATTAGCAGCAAGATTGCAGCTCGTCTCTTCGAATTGCAGGGCAGCTTCTCGGGGGCTCCACAGGCAGGGTGGGTACAGGCCCGTTTCCCCTCGCATCCTGGGAGCAGTTCTGCTGGGTAAGGCTTTATTCTGATAGACAGTGTCTCATAAGCTACACAAGGAGATAATGGCTTTAAAGTGTTCCAGGAACCCTGATGCACTGCTGGCAGAAAAGGCTGCTCGCTGTTTGCAAGGGAACAGCCCCCTCTCCATCCTGCAGTCAGTGCTCTACAGACTGCCCCCTCCCTGCTCCTGGCATGGGACAGACACCATGGCTGCCTTGTGTGGACTGCCAAGACAGCCAGGGGTGGCCAGCCTGGACAGCTGCTGGAGGGAAACCTTGGCACTAGAGGAAATCCAGTTTTTCAGCATAAATTCTACCCCTCCCCAGCTTGCCTCTAACCTGGGAGAGCATTTCTTTGCACACTCAGCCACCAAAGAGCTAAGCCAGAGAGTGAGTAGTATGGGACTGGCATCTGGTCCCACCCAGGGCTGGATGGGAGCAGCACTGGGCAGGGCGGGCACACTGTGGGGTATGTGTGTGGGGAACCTGATGGTGAGGAGGGACCAGCCTGGGGGCCCTGGGAGCTGCAGACAGAGCCACAGGCAGGGCTGACAGCAGGGCAGCGAGTAGTTCACCAGGCAGCGCAGCATGCAGGATTGAGGGCAGCACTGCAAGCAGGCAGGATGCGGGCAGGACAGAGCAGGGCTGCAGGCAGGACAGGGTGTGGGCAGTGCAGAGGGGACCCCAGAGTAGGCAGGGCAGTGGGCAGTATGCGGGTGGGGCTGAGCTGCGGGCAGGGCAGGCAGAGCAGTGGACAGGATGCGGGCAGGGCTGAGCAGCGGGCAGAGCAAGGCAGTGGGCAGGGCACAGCGGCAGGATGCGGGCAGGGCAGGGCAGGCAGAGCGGGCAGAGCAGGGCAGGCAGAGCAGCGGGCAGAGCAGGGCAGTGGGCAGGGCGCAGCAGCAGGATGCGGGCAGGGTAGGGCAGCGGGCAGAGCAGGGCAGGGCAGCGGGCAGGCGGTGCCCAGCGGATGCCGGCAGTGCCGAGGTGGCTCCCCCTGCAGCTCCCCCCTGCTGCCCCCCCCTGTGCCCCCCCCAGCTGCTTCTCCCGCCCCGCATTGCCCAACCCGGCGCTGCCCTCCCCTCACCGCCCCGCACTGTCCCCTTCACCGCACTGCCCCTCCACCCTGCTGCCCCCCTCGCCCCGCACTGTCCCCCCTCGCCCCGCACTGTCCGACCCCCGGCCCGGCTCCGCTCGGGCTGAGCCGCTGGGCGGGGCGGTTCGGCGCTGCCCCCCCCCCCCGCTCCCGCCCCGCTCCCGGAGCCGCCCCACGCTCCGCAGCGCACGGCACCGCTCGCCGGGAGCCTCCCTCGGACCGGTCCCGGGCGCGCGTATGTGTGTGTGTCCCCCCTCCCACCGACACCCTTGACCTTGCCATCCCGCATCCCCGCAGCCGCCTCGGGATGCGGTAGCCGGCAAATCGCCCCGAGATATCCCTCCTGGGAAGGAAACAGGCGACCTCCTCCCACCGCCGGGGGGAGCGGGAGATAAGGAGGATTTCCAGAGCATCTTTGCCCCCGTTATTGAATGAGAAGGGCAGAGAAGCTGCAACAAGATGAGCACTAGCAGTAAGTACGGCGTTCCCTCGCCTTTGCTGTGGGAATGGGGCTGACCGCGCTGATCGCGCTGGGAGGGATGGAAAAGAAAATGTCCAAGCCTAATGGGATGGATTTTTTTTTTTTCATTTTCTTGCCTGTTTTTTTTTGCTTTTCTGGACCTTCTTTCTTATGGGCTAAGCCATGGTGCTTATCTCCACTGAGGACTTCTTGGCTTGTGTTTCTGGGCTTTGGAGGGCAGATCACGGACTAAAATGTCGATATGCAACATGGTGAGAGGAAGCCAGGAGCAATCTGACAGGCAGAATGCTCACTTGCTGAGGCTGCTGCCAATGTATAATTGGGTATAGGGGGAACAGGCGATGCATGGGAGGAGCAGGATAAGGAGAGACCCAGAAAGCAGGGACCTGAGCAAAGCACAGGTGCAGTGTGGAAAAACATGCACCTTCTGCAGATGGGGATGTGGGTGTTTCTATTGTGTGTGTGTGAGAGAGAGAGCAGGGACAGAGGCACTCATGCACTATGTATGAATTTCTGAAGAAGCAGAGCTTGGAAATATGCTGCATAAAATGAGAACTGGCACCTGGTACTAGTCTGGTTACCTCTGGTTTTGTGTCTGTCTTGCAAAGCCTGGAAAGATTGATCAGGTTTGATCATGTCACAATAAATTCTGTTTTCCTCAGTGATATGATGTATGACAGCTGTACCCACCTCACTATCACAGCTTTGATCCATTCCTTTTTAAAGTGAGTCCCCAGCCAAAGGAGATGATGCTGATGGCCACCTAAGGGTCTTCCTCCTGGGATAACCGGCCCAAGGAAAGTGCCCTCCCTCCTGTGCGTCCTGGACGCTGTGTGAAGCGAGGAGGACTCCCCCAGGCAGAAAGCAGCAGAGCAGCAACTTCTCCATCACACTGATGTGTTGAGATTTCTCAATCTGAGGGTTTGGGGTGGTTCCCAAGCAAAACACCATGAAAAATTCCTTGGCACGCTGCAAGGCAACAGAACAGGTGATTCCAGCTCTGTTGGGCTGTGTCAGAGGCAAGAAAACTTTCCAGGTGCCCTCTGCACGAGCCACACCTGGGACAGGAGGTAGCCCCCTTGCCAGCAAAGCAGGACTGGCAGTGCCCAGGTAGGAAACAAAAGGGACTGATTCTTTCTGAGCCTGCTGGATGGCTGATAACAAAGGGTCCTCCCTTCTGCCTCTCCTGGTGATGAGCTCAGGTCTGGTGCAGAGGGCTGGGATGGCACATTGTGCTTGCTGGGGTCAGTGACTACAGTGGTCAGATGGGGCTGCTAAGCTTCCTTTAAGCCAATTTTGACAAATCCGTGTTGGTTCCTTTTGGGATTCCTTTCCAGCTCTTAATAGCCAGCTTAGCTGCTGATAATGATAAGGCCTGTTTACAGTGCTGGTGTGTTATAACTATCTGATTGCGCCGCAGAACTCCTTTACTGGGTCCTCCCACACACAGAGAGGTGCCAGCAAACCCAGATGTGCTGCCTGCCTGTTGCTCTGACATGACTCGCAGGAGGAGACCACGGAGCAGGCAGCAAGTGCAGAGCTGGGAGTCGCCTGGGAGATATTCCTCCTGCCACTGCCTTGCTCTGTGACCTTGGGCACATCACTTTGTTGTGCCTCAGCTTCTGGATTTGCTAGCAGCAAACTGCCACTGTGTCTCCTGCTCAGCCCTTTGGAATGCTTGGCAATCTTTGCCTAAATGTTGCCATTACCAATTCCTAAGTAGCCATGTGTTTTAGTAAAGATTTGGGAACTGTCATATCTGCTGATCATTTCCTTTGCTGTGCGTTGATTGCTTATGGTCCCTTTGGGACCACATCTGGTACAGGAGCTGTGCAAACCCTGCAAAGCAGTAGGCTCTGTCCTGTTCAGACTTCCAGACTTTTTCCCAGTAACCAAGGGACTCATAGCAGGTACCCAAATGCTGGCTCATGACTTTTCTTAGCGATGGCACAATCCTCTCCCAGTTGGTTCTGTGAGCAAGGCACGGCATGTTCCATCAGCATGTTCTGTGACTGGTGTGAATGTTGCCAAAAGCTGTCCCCCCTCTTGCTGGTGCCTTACCCAGCGCTGTGCATCCCTATACAGCCTGTATCCCACAGGTCTATGTGCCTGCAAGGCAAAAAGGAGACAAAGAGCCTTGTGTCAGTGCCCTCTGTGGCTCCCTAGCAGTGCTACCTGGCAGTGACCTTCAATGGCTTTTGCAGCCCTTTTCTAGCAGCCAGGATCTTGGTGCCTCTGCTTGCAGCTCTGCCTCCCAGGCATGGCCAGCTCTGCTGCTCTCTGCATTGATATTCCACTCCCTGCACCTGTAGTGTCTAAGAGCTCAGATAAATGGGGTCCAGTCATCAGGATCAGCTGCAGTCCAGCCTCCAAAATCTGGTGTCTCTTCTGGTGTGCAGGACTGTGCAGGTATGAGGAGACAGCGAGGCACAGGCAGACGATGAAGATGGATGATGAAGACAGATTGTACATGGGGTGATGACCTGCAGGCATACCTCTGGCTGCAGTACCAAGGTTCTGGGGCTGGCAAATGAATGAGATGGTGGTGTTTTAGCCTCAGCTGTGCATCTCATCTTGAATTCCACACTCCTTTCCATTTTACTCAGTGCATTTTGATGACTCTTCTATCCTGTCTGAAGCTGACGTGAGGCAGGAAACCTGGGGCTGTGGGCCACTGCTGGCCTTAAGCCATGCTGTTGTGCAAAACTATTGGTGAGACCTCCAGGGAGCTCTGTGCAGGATTTGCAGGGTTGTGCCAGGTGCACTTAATGCACAGCATTTGAGAGTTTCGCCTGCCCTTGCTGAGGGGACAGGTTTGCTTTTCACCCTGGTATGGTTTCCAGTGTTGGAAGCCCCATGTCATCCCCTCTCCCATGATGCAGGAAAGGCAAAGCCATATGGAAATTTTGCTCTTTTAAGAGGAAAAGGCCATTGATCTTGGGTGTAAACTCATATCCTGAGGCTGCAGAGCAGATCAGGCAGCCCTGAAGGTACAAGGGTTTTGCTGGTGGGAAGGCAGCCTCTCTTCCCGGACTCATCAGGTGTACAGTGAGCATTTGGAGGGCACGGTGTTGATATTTACATTAGCTACGCTATTTATACTTCCCACTCCAGTTAGCACTGCTAATTGGTTGCAAATAGATTCATATATTCATAAACAGGTCTATCAGTGCTGTGCTGCATTTCCACTGAAGCTGGCTCCTGTAGTACAAACCTTTGCCCAGGGGAACATCACTTAAAATCACCCTCTGCTCAGCCTCTCCTTCCAACACCGGCCTGGTGCAGGGAGGCTAAAGTGGCCAGTGCTGGGTTTGTGAATGGCAAAGAGTTGATGGTGTCAACTGCCCCAGGTATTTAAGACTCTCTGAAATGGTTGTAAATAATCCTTCTACTGCTGTGAAGGTAGCCACCAGGTCTCGGTGCTGCAGGTTCATGCAGTGAGCATGGCCTGTGAGGAGGGGTCACCCTTGTGGAACCCATGGGAGGTGGCATTTATACATCGTCTCTCCTGGTCCAGCCTTGTTTGGATGGGAGGGGGTCTGCTGGAAGTATTTCCACTGATCTTGTCAGGAGCAAGGTTTCCATTGTTATGGGTCACCTTGGTCTGAGCAAAGACACTCACAGCTCCTGGAAGATGTTAAACCCTGGTGAATTCCTGGGTTGAATCTGATTTGGCTGGATCTGGGTTGCAATGGATGATTGAAACTGGTTTGCAAACTAGAGATGCTCCAGACACCTTTCTGTCTCCAACATGCATTCTGAAGATGGAAACCAGAATCTGTCCCCATGCCAAATTAATTCAGAGTGGGAGATTCAGTACTATCTATCCCCCATCCTCTTCCCTCTGAGCAGCTGACAGCCTGTTGGAGCATGGATTGCTCTTAGAGAGGGTTTGGTATGTGAGGTGGAAAGTTTCTCCAGGCTATCCCAAACCCTGGCACCTCTCAAATTCCTCTTTGGAGGCTCCACGAGGCTTGGAAATCTGGGGAAGGAGACATGAGGAAAGGCTGGCCAGCTAAGCATTTGGGCAGGAAGGCTTCATGACAGATATTGATGAATGCAGCACGTTTGCTTGGTTATTTTTGTCTTTCTTAAATCATGCTCTCTGTTACATGGTGATCCAATAAGCATAGTTACCCACTAATCCCTAGGCACATGTGGTTGCAAGGTGTTTACCAGCAAACTCTATTGAGTCCCTGTGTAATTAAAGAGGATTCACGTGGTGCTGCGTGTCTCAGGGAGCTCCAGCTCTGCCCTGTACAGCTTGTCAGGCAGGGTGATTCACCAGGACTCCCCACCCAGTGGGGTAGGACCAGTTGAGGAGAACATGGTGTTGCTGCTGTGTTCAGAAGTGTAGTGAACCCAGAGGGATCAGCCTGTAGGCGTGATGAGCAGTGTTAATGGCTTTCCTGTGAAGAGGCTCTAGTTTTTTCAGGAGTGGCACCAGGCCTGGGGTGCTCTTCCCAATGGACCTTTTCAGTCATAGCTCACATGGTTCCTGGTCAGCACTGGTTCCCATTCCATCTTCACAATGCTGAAGGCTGCCACAGGTATGTGGTGAATGGGGGACAAAGCACAGCTCCAGTGAGGAAGGACTCAGCAGAGTGAGATGCTGCCTAGATTAGTGGTATTACTGCATAGACCCTGGGTATTTGGTGAGACAGGCTCCGGCTCTGGATAAACACTTGTGCTTCTCATCCCTGCCCTCCCCCAAGAGCTGCTGGACAAGCTCTTTGCATGCAGTGGGGTCACCAAGCAGAAGTCTTCCTTCTTGGTCAGGTTATCATGGAGGAGGCTTGTGGAAGGGGAAGGTTTTGGGAAGGCTGAAATACACTCAGAGTTCAAGGCACAGGTGGGACATAAATGCAGGATAGAGGCTTGCAAGAGATGAAAAGCTCCTTTTTAGTACATGCTCTCCAGAACCAGCCATGAACATTACCTGGTGTCCGTGCTTCTCCAAGGAGGGCTCTAGCACTGAGTTTTGCAGAACTAGGGCACCGGGCTTTCCTCCCACATTTTGGTCCTCTCAATTAACACCCAAACCTGACTCTGCCATAAACAACCTGATATAAATTTTCCCCTCTGTTCTCCTGGGCAGCCTAGAGTGACAATCATGCATTGCATTTGCTTTGGTGCCAGAAAATTTGGAGCCCAGGCAGCTTCTCTCTGTCCTCAGGCTGGTAGATGGACTCTGTCCTCTACCCAAGCTTCGTTCAGGCTCTCCTGCAAACCATCTTTCTTGGCAGCTTGCCCTTTGAAGAGCAGAAGCCATGGAAAGTGGCCCTGCAGGCCAATGAAGTGCGTGCTGTAAAGTCAATTGAAGCAATTGAATTATTTCAAGGGCCTGCCATGCTCTTGTAAGATAAATAGCGAGTTTTCTAATGACAAAGTGACGATCGGTTTAGCTAGATAACTGTATTTGTGATGCCAGCAGGCTGGACTAATGACAGATTGTCCTGTTATCAGCAAGGAGTCAGCATCGTGCTGCCTTTACTCCCTGTGAAGGAGTGAAGGCAAACCCACCAAGTTCCTGCCAGACCCTGCAGTCCTATCATGATGGTGCCATAATGAAATGGTTAGAACATCTAATTAGATATTTTTAGACTAAATACATCAGCGTCTCTCAGTTGTGAGCACTGCAGCACCTCCAGAAAGCATCCTGGGGGTAGGCTGGTGATGGCAAGGACTCAGATGGAGAGTGATGGGAGAAGGATGGGACTTTGCAGGATGAAAGGGGGCTAAGAGTGGCCACAGTAACCACAGGGAAGGCAAACCCTTAAGTCCAGATGTTTCAGGCCCAGGAAGTTTGCTTGTGAGCAGCTCAGGGTTAGTGTGGCAGGATGGCTGGCAGCATGCAGCCTGGAAGGTGGTTCTTGCTTGGAGGACCCTGGGGCTGTCCCAAGATTTCATGTGCCCAGCCTCTCTGCCTCTTGAGTCTGTAGGCTCAATAAATCACTAGGAATTCAGAAGAGGTTGAGTTCAGTGATGTGCAGCCCTGATTGACCTGACTCGCTTCCTAGAAAAGGGCTGTCTGCAGCTCAGCAGGACCAAACTGATCTAGCATGGCAGCAAACTTGAGTGCACAGTCCCTGTTTATTTGACAGTAGCTCAGGTTTTTGGTAGGCCATAGTTCTATATGCTTTTTCAGTTCAGTTATAGTGTTCTGAATGCTTTATTAGTATCAACCATAAGCCCTGGGTTGGGAACTGATGTGCCTTGTCTGCTGCCTGGTGTAGAAATCTAAAAGAAAAAGGAGCTGGTGCTATGGTTTCCTTATGCAGCCTATCTGACCTTCCTTTCTTCTTACCCTTTTTACCCTGGCAACATCCTCTGACACCAAGCATCACTCATTTTTCTGTTCATGGACATTTTACTCCACTTCTAGATTGAATAATCTTGTTTCTGAGACTTGAACAACAGGGAAACTTAAAGGGGAGGTTTCTCTAACTAACAGAACAGTGTAAGAGAGGAGCATGTGCTTGAGGGTTTGAAATCATCCTGTTGGCTTCTGTGTTCTTTCTTGGCCAGAAGTGATGCATTTTGGAGAGCACCACACTGCTGTGGGACAAGAAAGGCTTTGCTGGTGCAGTGCCAGCCCCAGAGCCCTTCCTCAGCTCAACCTGAGTCCATTGCAATCTGAATTTAAGTTTCAGAGTGTTTCCTGTTCTCACAGTAGTGAATTATGACGGTTTCTCGGATAGATTTCTCAGTCTTCAGCTGGAGAAGACAGGCATAACCTAGACCAGGACCCCCAAGTATGAGCTCCCAAAGGGCGTGTGCCAGGCTCCACAGTACAGCACCCCTCACAAACACGCTTGTAACGTCTCACTCAAAAGCACATGGCAAGGACCTGCCTGTTCCTCCCGGCATCTGTGTTTTGTTCAAGCTGTACTCTGAGGATCTTGCTGCTTTTCTCTTGTCATCCATCCCCTTGCTTGCCCTGAGGACCTGTTTGCACAGAAGTGTCCCAGGGAGGACTACCCAGCCCACAGGTGCTTACTTGCAAAGGGAAGCTCTTTTTAAAGCAGCTGGGGGACTGGGTGAGTTGTTCTCTGGCTCAGCAGCTTGCTGGGACATGTTGGGTGCTGTTGGGTGCTGTGGTGAGGATCTCCCTGTCACAGCTGCTCCCAGCCCAGATTCTCAGTGGAGAATCCAGGGAGGGTCCTGGCAGGATGGCCTGCCCAGGGTGGCTGTGTTTCAGCCCTGATCAAGGACTTTTCATAGCTAAAAACTTTAGAAGAAGAGAAAGGAGGGAAGAAAGCTGTGTGTGAAATCCATTCTGTTGCACGTCAGGAGCTGCAGCCAATCCAAGCCCCAGCACTGCACGAGGGAGGGCAGCTGCCTCCCCCAGCAGCCCCTCCAAAGCAAGGGGCTTCCTTGCCATGGCCGCAAGGCAGGGCTGGATCAGGGCTTCTCTGTCAAGCGCTGTCACCCTATCTGTCTCCTGCTACACTGAATCAGAGTGCTCTTCCAAGGTAAAAATAACCCCGCAGTGGTGCCTGGCTGGGGCAGTGGGTGGCTTTCTACAAGTCCCCATGGTTCAGGCTTGCCCTGCGAACTGGGCATCAATGGTCAGATGCCGAGTGCAGCAAAGACATGGAAGGGCTTTTCTTGCCTGGCCCAAAGAAATGGGAGCTGGGGCAGACAAAGGTCCCAGAGACCCTGCAGAGGTGGTGCAGACCCCGCTCACTCTGAGCACCCAGCTCAAACACAGCCCATGCAGGGCAGCTGCCTGCACAGGGCTGCGGGAGCCCAGGTCCATCCAGGGCAGGCAGAATGCTGTGCAGTTCAGGACTGGCTTCTCCTGCCATCGGAGCAGGCAGCTCTGCTCCAGATTTTCCCTCTCTCTGCTCGTATTGCAGCAGTCTTCAGAGTGTGATAGAGCACAGGCTTTCCCCAGCTCTTGTCTACGCTCAAACAGCCTCTCCTCTGCGCTCAGATCACAGCACAGCGCTTGTTCCCACAAACCCACCCCTCCCTCCCTCTGCCTTGGCTGCGTTTGTCAAGGGGCTGTGGCGTGTTCCTCCCCATCACACCGCTTCCCCCTCTACCTTGTCACCTTCTTGAATCAGCTCCGGTCCTCAGAGGATGAAGAAGGTGGAGCAAGGTAAGATGAGCTCCCTCTAACCTCCTGCATGCTATAAAAAGCCTTGTCACCCAATCCTCATCTGAGAGTGCTGTGACTGGGTTCGAGCTCCTAGAGACCTGCTGCTTCTGTTGCAGACACACCCAACACTTGGTCATCGGAGCCGATGCAAAAGGGCTCCTGCAGGTCCCGCCGGTGGCACGGAGCGTGTCATCGCATTAGCGCGCGCCGGGACACCTCTTGGGTTATGCACAGCCTAATCCCATCTGGCAGCCGCTGAGGCTGGTATCCTGAGGCTGGGTCAGTGTGCCTGCACCCCGCTGGCAGCAGCAGTCAGACAGCTTGCAGCAGGGAGCCTTCCCCCTGCAGTAAAGATTTAGCAACCTGCCTTCAGCTCATGCCAAGCTGTGCGGTGGCACAGGTGGCACGCACAGGCCAGGGCAAGGGGCTGTCTTTGGTACGTGTGTTGGGTCTCCAGCTGGACCATTGGGAGGGAAGAGGAAGGCAGCTCTTCTGTAGGGAATAATCAGATTGGGGAAAGAAAAATGGTTTTCATGGTGCTGTTGGAGTGCCTGTGTGGTCACTGAATGCTCCTTTGCTCCCTTCATCCAGGCTGGTCTGGAGTTGATCAGGAAACCTTGGTCCTCCCTATTTATCGAGTCTGTTGTCGGAGAGATTTGATTATTGCAGTAGGCTCTGCCTTTGGGAGGGAATTTTGCTGGCAGCACTAAAATATCCCCACGTCTTGACTCTCAAATCACCTCTTGACCACCAAGCAGCATGGGAACCAAAAAGTACAGCTGCTTAAAAGTGCACAAGCATACAACGAGACCTACAGCCGTATTCTCAGCAAGTAAGCCCTCCTTCATCTGACAGCAGATGCCAAAACATTAGGCTGGATGACCCCCAGCTCAGAGCCTTTTATTCAGTGAGCAAAACCATCCCATCATACACCCACAGATGCTACTTGAGAGGACTTGCACTGTTGCCCCACCATCTGGCCCAGTTGTCCCCTTGGGAGAGGTGTGGATTGGACCTGATCCTTCCCTGCTGGGACAGGAGGTGCCTGGCATTGCTGCCCTGAGCGAGCTGGCCAGGAAGAGCATAGGGACTGAGTGTGGATGTTCTTTCCTCCCCTGCTCTTGAGAAAAGAAAAGTCACTGCCTGCATTGTGAGTTATGTGGTGGTGACGGCTCGTGATGGGTTACATATAAAATCCCTCGCATCCCTGAGGATGCTACCAGTTGAAAGCTTTTATGGCATTTTAAAAATAGGCACGGAGGGGGAGAGAATGAGAAGAAGGATAGGTAGGTGGATCCCTAATAAGGAGAGAAAAGGAAACAGCTAGAGAGGGAATGGAAAGACTTTAGTGAACGGCATGTGAGTGATTGCTGAGGGAGGGGGTGGTGTGGTCATACCGAGCGGCTGAGCTGCATGCCCAGCAGGAATGGGAAACCCTATAAAAAGCCTGGCTGTAAGATATGCTCCTTGCACGTGCCGGAGAGAGGAGTGGGGTGAGCATCAGCTCAGGCTGTCTCTCCTGCAGACACTGACTGCGTTCTACAAGTAGCCGTTAAAAATAATCTGTGACTCTTGGATGGCTGGGGCTGGGCTCGCTGCTGCTGCTCTTGTGTGATTCCCCAAACAGCTCCAGGCTCATCTGTGCTTCTTTCCTTGCCTTGAGGCTCAGGCTGACAGCCTTGCCTGGGAGCTGATGGATGAGGTTGGTCCTGGCCATGGCTTTCCCCAAGGTGGCCTTTCCCACCTGGGCTGTGATCCAGGAAAGATTCTGAGAGCTGCCTTTCTGGTCTGTCTTCTGGCTTTCTGCTGTGTGACAGCTTGCAGCACCCGGAGGCAAGATCTGGTGGTGGTGGGGATGGGCTGTGGCTGGGTGAGGGTGTAGTTCCCCAGTGCTTGGCTGGAGCAGTGGTTCCAGAGCCACTGGCAGGAGTTTCTTTCAGCGGGACAGCCCTGCTCTGCCTTGCATCACTGCCAGCACAGTGCCTCCTCAGTCCCAGGAAGCAGCTTCAGGCCTTTCCTTGTGCTTGTGGCAGTTCTCCCCATCACTCAGAGAAGATTACACGGAGCGTCTCCAAGAAATGCTAATCACTTTGGCTTGCGCTTGGTACAGCAGAGCCACTGGGCATCCAGAGCTCTTAGTCAGCTTAGAGATCTGCCAGATCCTTCCTCTCCTTCCCCTGGAGAGCGGGCAGAGGTCTGCTGTAGCGGTTGCTGATCCCCACATCCCTGGGCCCCAGCTGAGCTTCAGGCTTGCACCCAACCTGGCCCAGCACTGTGGTCTCAAGTACCCGGTGGCACAAGGCACAGAGCGCTCTGATCGGGTCTTCGCAGCCGTGGGGTGAAACACCCCGAGTTCAGCCTCTGGCATGCACAATGCAGGGTCAGATGTCTCAGGTGGAGAGACAACAGGAGTTTCCCATCCTGGGGGATAAGGATCGAGCTCATGCTGCAGCAGCCGCTGCCGGCACTGATCTGCTGTCTGTCCTCCTGCACCCCTCAGCTGCTGCTGCCCACCCCTGCTCTGCTGCTGGCAATTAAAGCTCTGCACAGCCGGGCTCCTTTGGTGCAGGCTGCTGGGAAGCATTCCTTGGCTTTGCCCTCGCTCGAACTGCAGGGGAAAAACGTTGCTAACAAGACTCCTCTGTCAGACTTGCCAGCCTGTCACATCCAGGCCGTCTCCCTCTTGCTTTCTTGTCTTTTCTTTTTCCTTCCTCACCAGCTAGACACACACCCAGGGAAGCAGAGGCTGGGGATGGGTTAGCCCTGCCTGGCTCTGGGCTGGAGAAGGACAAAGCTGGAGAGTGTGTGATGGTTGGACCTTGCATTGGCCTCTTGCAAAGGGCTGCCACTCATCTGTGTGCTGATCTAGCTGTACTTCTCAAGCCCACAGCTTTTTTCAGTGCTGCAGCACAGGAGCTGAAGTCCAAGCCCAGCCACCCTCTGGGGGTGCTGAGGTCTCTGCCTTACCTCCTTTGCCAAACCTTGGGGCATCCCCTAGACTGGGGATGGTGAAGAGGTGCCTCCTGCCCTGACCGGCTTCTGCTAACTCTGAGGAGCTTCTCATCTGGTCTGCAATAGAATCCTAGAATGGTTCAAGTTGGAAGTGACCTTAAAGATCATCCATTTCCAACCGTTCTGCCATGGGCAGGGACACCTCCGAGTAGACCAGGCTGCTCAAGGCGCCATCCAACCTGGCCTTGAACGCTTCCAGCGATAGTGTGTCCACAACTTCCCTGGACAACCTGTTTCAGAGTCCTACCATGCTTATTGTGAAGAATTTCTTCTTAATGTCTAATCTAAGTCTTCCCCTTTCCAATTTAAAGCCATTTCCCCTCATCCTATCACTACAAGCCCTTGTAAAAGTCCCTCCCCAGCTTTTCTGGAGGCCCCTTCAGGTACTGAAAGGCTGCTCTAAGGTCTCCCCAGAGCCTTCTCTTCTCCAGGCTGATCAACCCCAACTCTCTCAGCCTGTCCTCATAGCAGAGATGTTCCAGCCCTCATATAACCTCTGTGGTCTCCTCTGGACCCGTTCCAACAGTTCCATATCCTTCTTATGTTGGGGATTCTGACTTCTGAAGGAGCAGTGAGGGGGTCTGAGCCCACAGCACGGTTGGTGCTGGTGAGTGCCTCTTACCCTCCCCAGTCCCTGCACCCACCCTGCCTGCCTTTTCCTGGGCTGCTGTGCATCCTGCAGGCATGTGGCACAGCAAGGGCTTGCCGAGAGAGGTCATCTGTGGCTGCCCCAGCCCTCTGCCCCCGCTTTGCTGGTCAGGTGGCATAAAGGGTCAGTTTGGGAAATAATTCTGTTCCTTGGCTGGCAGGTTTTGGTTCATTTAAGCCAAAAGCATGCACAACAAAGCACATGTTCATTTTTCTCCCTTGAAAGGGGACTTGTTCCCTGAAAAATGCCAGCTCTGCTGGGCCTGTTGATTGCTTGTTAATTGTCACTAATGAGGAGCTGGGAAATGTGGCTTCCAGAGGCTGGTAGGGACAGGCCATCGCGTCGGCTTGAAAGGGATATCTCAGCGGGGAAGGGAGCCGTGACCTCAACGCAGGCAGGTTTAGCTGTGTGAATGAGTTTGTTACTGGAGAATGCCCCAGTTCCTGTGCCTAAGGCATGGGGCAGCAGCACTTAGCCCTGACTCCAGAGTGGAGAGCGAGGAGGGTTAAGAGGATCTCTGGTGCTTACTGTACACAGATGGATTTATTTATGTGTATATTTGCAGGGAGGTGGAATGCAGAGGGCTAAACCCATTCTGTCTGGGAGAGAGGGTTAAATCTCTGTGTTGGGAGCACAGGGCTACGGGACAGCAGGACTTGATGCCAAGGCTTGGCTGTTTGCCTCCAGCCCGATGGCTGAAGGCGGTTTTTCTCCTGGCCCTGATGAAAGGCACCAAAGGCTTTTAGCAAGAGACAGTCACGTCTGCCTGCTTGCCGCTTCCCACACTGGCAACCCCCCCTTCCTTTTGAAGTTGGGTTTCTGAGAGAATGAAGGAGCTGATGAGAGCACAAGTGTGGGAAGGAGGAGGGGAGAGGATTACATCTGTGCTGAAACCCCTTGTATGCTCATGGGAGTTTGTTGTTCTAGACGTGCCTTGTCCTGCCATGTCCATCACCATCCCCAGCCCAGTTTGATGTCTCTTGGCCCCATTGCTAGGCCACCCTGTGTCCTACCAACAGAGGCTCAAGATGTAGCTGGGGGAATATTAAGCCCCCTTCAACAGTGTTGTGCTGCAAAAGCACCACTGCAGAGGTGTGCTTTTACCTGCCGAATCAGCCCTGTGCTGCAGCAGGGCTGGGCTCTCCTCTCCCACCACAGCAGCTCTCCTAGTGCCTGTCACCTGCCACCCTGCTCTGGTCCCTCCTGTAGCATCTGCGAAAATGACTTTGGTGGTTTCTCACATCTTCTCTTTGCTAACATGACTGAACTGTCTTGCCCATTGCTTTTCCCAGGAGTTTCTTAGTTTTTCTCCCATTACTACCATGCTTTCCAGTACAGCCAACCCTGCCGACCACCTTCTGCTCCTTGGGTACCTGTGCTCATCCCCGCAATCAGTGGGCTGAGGCACCACCCCAGCACTCACTATTTGCCTGCAAGAGGCTGTTTCTGTGTTTTCTGTTCTCTGTATTGTGATGGTGGCTCAGCAGAGGGGGAACTCCCCTATGGGATTTGTTATTTCATTAGAATAAACAACCAAAGTGGGATGTTATTTTCCATTCCAGCTAAGAGAGGTTGTAGTTGCTGCTTTTTGACCCCAGACTCTGATGTCTGTTTTTTAATTCTCTGCCTTTAATGAAGTGGGATAGAGAGTTGAGAGTGGAGCACACTTTGGCAGTCTGGTTGCAGCCCATGTTCCTGCAGTAGAAGGGCTTATGTCACCATGTTTGTGGTTCTGTCTCTACCTCCTACCCTGACCTTGGATTAGGGGTTCAGGTGAGTCTGAAACCATATGACAAAGTGTTCTTTGTCCCATGCTGTCTCCACACTTCTCTCATAACCAGCCATGGAGATGGCCCACTGTTGTGGGTTTGGGATTTGCTATTACTCTGAAGGGTCCTGTGCTTCACTTGGGAGTCTTGGCAGTCTCGCCTCCAACTGAAAGGATTCTCAGGCAGAGGCTGCCTAGGGAGGTGGTTGAGTCACCATCCCTGGAGGGATTTAAAAGATGGGTAGATGAAGTTCTTGGGATATGGTTTAGTAGTGAATAGGTACCATTGAACTTCATTATCTCAAAGGTCTTTTCCAACCAAGCGATTCTATGATTCTATGCCTTCTTGAGGGCTCAGGGGATGCAGGCAGCCCTGTTCTGCTTGTGAAATAGCAGGACAAACAGCTGGTGCCGCTGGGGCTGAGAAACAGTTCTGGACCCCAAAACTTGGATTTGTCAGGGAGAAGGTGTATGGGTAGTTCTGAGCTAACATGCTTCATGGGGTGTGCTGTGACCCAAAAGCTGGGCTGATCCATCTGTGCAAGTGGAAGAAGGAAGATGCTGAATAAGCTGGCCCCAGGCACCCATCTGTCCATCATCTTAAGGGTCTCTTCAGTTTGAGGTCTGAGAGCTGCCTCAGGGTATGCAAAGGGCTCAGAGGAGCCTCCTGGGTCTCCAGCAGAACACTGCCTTCCTGTGCTGCAGTGGGACATTGTGCAGCACAGCTTCAGGCTGCCAGCCTGGTAACTGGCAGGGGAACATGCTGTGTCTTGGAGGAACGCTTTGCTGGGACAGTTGCAGCAGGACTGACAGACAATGTCTCAGTGGTGTACTCAACACACACTCTGAGTTGTCTTGCTGAAGGTCATCCCAAGGTGAGCAGCCTGAAGGCAGCTCTTTTCCTCTTTCTCTTCCAGAATGCCTGTGCTTTCCCACCCCATTGCTCCCTTCTGCTCCAGCCATCACTCCATGACTTCAGACTGCTTCCCTTTACTTCTTTTTTTGCCCTCCCCCCTCCCATTTTGTTCTCTTTCATTTTTCTCTCTGTTTCTCTCCTGTCAGCTTTCTTCACCCTGGCTGTGTATTGGAGTTGCCATGGTGACTGCCAGAGCATCTCTGCATCCTGGAGTAGTGATCCTGTGCCTGCCCTGGCTGTGGGAAGTGGCAGGGCACCCTTCTACCTCCTCAGGGCAGATACCACCTCCTCCCAGGGATGGAGATCCCTGGAGACATCCCAGCAATGCATCCTAGTGTCAAGGGAGAGGGCAGGTCAGGGCATGGGATAGACCTTGCCAGCCCAGGATGAGGCGATGCAGCACCTTGTGCAGGGGGCTGGGGAACGTGTTGCCAAGGCTGGCTGTATGACGCAGCTTTATTTACCTCTCACTGCCAGAATTGTTAGTCTTCAATAAATATGTTTTTAATGAGCAAGTGCTACTTAAGGAAAATAGAAGTGCTGCTGCAGCCCAGGCAGTCCCTTTAGATTTAATGGGGCACTACCACCTGTCAGCAGAGTGGAATATAAGTCTTTATAAATATGGAACTGTACGCCGTTGCAGGACACGTGCACTTTTCTTCTTGCTCTTGGGAATAAGCTTCCTTTTCCCATTCTAGGAGCCATACTGTTGATCACTTTGATATCATCACCTTTTGCTGTGCAAGTGCCTGCGGTGACTTGACCTTCTTCACAATGAGGGTGGTGAGACACTGGCACAGGTTACTTAGGGAAGTTGTGGGTGCTCCAGCCGTGGAAGTGTTCAAGGCCAGGTTGGATGGGGTCTTGAGCAGCCTGGTCTGGTGGGAGGCGTCCCTGCCCATGGGAGTTGTCCCTGCCCATGGCGGGGGGGGTGGAACTGGATAGGCTTTAAGGTCCCTTCAAACCCAAACCATTCTATGATTCTATGACCTTGCCTTGTCCACGCTCAGGGCTGCAGGGTGCAAACCTCCCCATGAGTTTGGCAAAGTGTTGTCTGGGTCCCAGATCCAGTCTTTGGGTATGACATGTGGAGAATCATGGCTCCCAGTGGGGACTTGGCCGCATCCCCTGGTTTCGGAAGGCATCTCCATGAACTATGCTCTGGTATTGGAGGACAGAAGCAGAGCCCTGGTTTGGAGGCAGAGTGTGGCTTCTGGCTCTCTGGTGCTGCTTTGCAGACAACAGTGTATCTTTCCAGTGTTCTTCAGAGCTTCTGTGCCCCTTTCATGAGATAATTAGGATGACGTGTTATTAGCTGATTACTGGGGAAACATATATTTACTGAGGATTTATTCTGGAAACAACATTAATCTCTTGTATAGTTGCTAAACCCCCATAAATAATCTGATTTTGATAATCAATTGCTATTGCAATGCCCCCCCCTAAATCTCAATTAAATGCACATTTAATTCACATAAAGTTGCCAGATTTGCTTGTACATTTCTGTCCTGCTGTTTGCCTCAGGCAGATGTCTGTGTATGTGCAAGCTCAAGTCTGTTTATCAGACAGCCCGAAACCAGAATATGGTTTGCCAAGGCGAAGAAGTTACAATAACATAAATCCTCCTCTCCCGTGGTCCTGCATGGAGAACCCAGCACATCCCAGCTGCCAATGCTGCTCAAACACAAGTGCTTCACCCACATCCCTGTGCATGGCCCTTCCCCGGCTGTTGTCTTTGTGGTGGGTTTGCAGTGAGGGGAGCTGGAGTAACCGTAGGGGACTGTGCACCTGGAGCATCCAAGGCTTGCCCAAGGTGCACGGGTGTGGGTGTGCTTGGGAGGGGCAGGGAGGAGAAGTGCAGTTGCTAAAAACCATGGCAGAGGCTTTTGACAGCATTACCCTGAAATGGAAACAGGTTTTGTTGGGCTTGGTTACCGAGTCCTGACCACCCTTGGGCCAGCCACAGTGACTTTTGGGTGGATCAGAGGGGGAGGAGGTGGCTGGCCCTGGACTTGTGGCATGGGACACTGCCAGCTTCCTTCAGAGCTGGAGGGAGATTCCAGGCATCAACTGGGCTCCATTTGTTGTCAGTCACATTGATTTATTTTTATCTCCTTGCTTTTGCAAATAGTAGACCCCTGGCTGCAGTGGGGAGCACTCCAAACAGAGCTGGGCTCCTTGTGGCAGAGCTCCAGAGGTGCTGGTGAAGTGAGTCCCACTGGGGGGTGAGAGTGTGACAGACCTCCTGCTGCCTTTCATGATGTGGAGTTTCAACCCTCACCTGCACTGCTTGTATGCTGGTCACGCAGCTGCAGGGGTTGATGCTCTTTGGAGTGCAACCTTCCTACCCTCGCTGCCTCTTCTGGGGTGCCAGGAGTGACAGCTTGGGCTATGACCATCTCGGTGATGGGGACCGCACTAGGGGAGCCATTAAAGAAATGATGAAGCTGTTTAAATTACTGGGAAGACATCTACTAAGATCTCCTCCTGAGCCTGGCTGGAGCCCAGCCTGCTAATTATGGTGGTAGGGGATATACACAAACATACAGATGGCAAGAAGAACAAAAACTGCTGTCTTTTAATATCAAAAGCTCAGTTTCTGGCCAGCTGAAAACAACACATGGCAGAAACTAAACACTAACAGCTTTGGGCGAGGCCAGAGTGCATTGCCAGCCTGTGCAGGAGCCCAGAGGGAATTCTACCTCTCAGAGGGCTGCAGGATGGACCCAGGCCTGCAGGAACAGGGAGGCCAGGCTGTGGTGGTGGCTGGCCATGCACGCCAGTGTGAGAGCACATCTACACGTGCTAGGAGACAACCCCGGGCAGGGCTTGCAGCTGCAGGCTGCCAGGAGCCCCATCCTGGCTCTGCGCTGGGGTAGCCTGTGACCACTCCAGCCTGCTTTGTCCTGAGGACTCCTTAGTGAATCCCTGCATTGCATGGAGCAAGTTTCCTCCTTCTGAACCCACTTTTTGTCTCTGCTAGGTGTGTTGAGGCAGTGGCTCACAGAGAGGCCTCAGATGCTGCCACTGGGCCCTTGTCGCTGCTGTTGGTGAGCCCCCAGATCACTGTCCTCAGGGGTGCTGCTGGTAGGGGAGCATCCCCTCTGGGATATCTTTCTGTTGATCCTTGCAATGCCAAGGGCTGTGCTCCTCATGGCTTGTAAAAGATGCTCCGTCCCACGGGATTTTACCAGGCACTAAGGATGAAGTGGGTGAGATGGACATGGAACAGCAAAGCTTGTGTCTTCTAGCACTGAGGAGCCTGTGGGGCACCTACCTGATTCTTTGTGCTGTATTGCAGTGCTTGTGGTGCCTGAAACCTGTTGGTGGCCGTGGGTCTGTCCCTGGCATGGGACTGTCCCCCACTGCACCCCACCACCCACACAAGTCCTGTTGCCTGCTGTTCTCCATCTCCACCACCCATATGCATGGCCAGGTGTCTCAAATAAGCTCCATAGGGGGGGAATGCAATCTTTTTATGACCACTTAAAGGCTACATTTGCTATCTCTAACAGAATTAGAGTGGGGATCACAGTAGATTAAGAAAAGCAGTAAACGTCCTCTGTGCTACCTGGCACTCCTTTGCAGAGACCCTGTTGGGGATCTGCTGAGCCCTTCTCTGAAAGAGGGTTTGCACAGTTTTTGTGAGTGGTCTGTGTTAATTGACTGCAGATATATGTTTTGTCTCTTCTGACCCCATGGTTTGCAGGCAGTTGGATGGTTCAGCAGTGCTCCAGGGGATATAGCAGTGCCCTTCATGCTGCAGCCTGGGCTGTGTTGCGCCCCCCTCCCAGGAACACAGCTGAGGAGGTCCTAGTTCTTTTAGGAAGCACCTTACTAGGATATAATAAGAGTGGATTGAGGAATTCTGAGCCTGCTGGGAAAGGTCCTGATGGTGCTTTGCCGCCAACCCTAAGCAGTAATTCATCCCCTGGAATGGGACTGGCTTGGGGGGTGGCTGGTCTTGAACCTCCTGCCCCTCTGAGCATTCACTGATGGCATTGAGATTGGTCTGTAACAAATGCCCCTTCCATGCATCCTATTTATGGGGAGATTGTCCCCTCTGTGACGCCAGGGCTTGCTTTGCCAGCTGTCACCTCCAGTCCAAATTCCCATTTCGTTGCATTAATATCTACGCAGTGTCTCTGGATAGAGATTTGATTTCAGTTCTCTCCCTGGAGTAGAAGGAGTTAAAAATAGCAAATCCAACACCCCTCATTCCCTGGCTGTGATGCAGTCTCCCAGGTTGGAATTACAATGCCAGAGTGAATATGGTTTAAAATAAAACAAGTCAGTGTACTGCACTATGCAGAACAGGAGAACGAACTCCAGCCTGGAGAAATGACATGATGACAGGGAGGAATCTCTGGCCTTCTAACCTGTGCCTGCAGAAGGCAAGAATTGCTCTTCCTCGCAGTGCTTCTATGGGCCAGATAAATGATGCTACACACAGAGCAATTAGTGGAGTAATACAGGAGTTATTAGGCCCATCAAGGAACCAACTGATCACAGAAGAAACCAGGAATAAATTAGCTCAGTGCATCATGGTTTGGGCTTGGCTTTAGAGTATCACGTGCAGAGCACCTTGCCAAGTATCAGCTGGATGCTAAACTGAATGATGAGGCCAGAGAGGTGCTGGACTCAGCAGCGCTGTGGTCCCTCTGCAATAGCTGGCTGCGGGCGCGCAGGCTCACCGGGTGGATCCTCTCCCAGAAGTGGGTACCAGACTATGTAAGCAACAGTCTGCTGCAAGGTGGCGGGTTGCCAGCCTGGCTCTATCTTGTCTAACAAGGCTCTTTCTCTGATCTGGTATAGAAAATCCTAAATCCCCACATTTTTTCGTTCTCAGACACTGCCCTAGTTTAAAAATGCTGGCTCCTGGGTTGCTTTGTAATTTTTTAAATATAGCATCCTTTATGTTTTTGATGTATGCACCATATGTTTTGAAAACTGCAACGAAATCCATTGGGCTTGTGGGTGGAGGTTAAAGGGAAAAAGCATTTCCATACGGGAAGCCACAAATACAAAACACAGCAGCAAACAGAAAATCCCTCCATGCATCAGCCAGAAATAAGCTCCTTTCTGTCCTGGCTGTCTCCGGCGCGTTTGTGTGCGTGCGAGGAACGAGTCTGAATGTTTCCATTGTGTCAGCTCCTGTTCTGGACACCCTGGCACTGACTCTGCAGCCCCCTCCAAGGCCCAGCAGGAGATGCCACTGTGTCAGAGACTATCTGACAGCTCCTTTGCCCTTTCCCTTCCTCAGAAACCCCCTTTGCTGCTTTCTGGGGGTTTCGGTTTTTTTTCCTTTTTTGTCTGGGACAGATCCCCCCCCACTAAAGCTTGTCCAGGCTGCTGCATCCCTGGCTGGCAGCAGTGGCTGGGCTTTGGTGGCAGAGGGGAGCTTGTGCCCCCCCTGGGCTTCCTGCACTCCCACACAGCATGGTCTGTATCCCAGCATTGAACACAGCCTCTATTTAGCAGGAAATTTGGCCTCAGCAAAATGACAAGCTAACGGTTTTTATCTTTTGGCCAGGAACTCAAGTTTAGTCTCTTCTACCCACGCACATCTGGCGCACCTTGACTGTAGGACCCAAGAGCATCCTCTTACATGGACCACCCCAAACCTGTCCAGCCTGGTTAAAGCAGAAAATAGCATCATGTGGGCTGGGGCTGGGTCCAGCCCCCAGCTGAGCCGTGCTGCTTCTGTGTTCTCACTGTCTGAGGCTTCTGGGTGAGCTGTTGGCTGGCTGTAGCTCACCCACTTGTCACGCCTCATGAATAAAATCTGGGGGAGGAGATGGGCTTCAGCCAGTGTCTTGCTGCCAAGCAGGCTGCCATTCTCAAGACCATCCTGCTAGGTGACCTCCCCAACATCACCCTGGGTGGGCAGGAGAGAGGCTGGGGTGGCCAAGGACAGCAGTAGGGAGGAGAAGGCTGGTGGGACCCATGTGGTTTTCAGGTGGCCTGTAGCTTCTACCACCTCCTGCTGGGGATGGTGTCTCCAGTTTAGCCCTGCACCCCAAGGATGAGTGGGATGCAGTGACCACGTGTACTGAAGGAGAGAAATGTCATGGGATGGCCACAGTGGAGGGAGAGAGGATGTGGAGAAGACTTTCATACTTGCTCTTGCTCTGACGCATCCCGTTGCACTGGAGATTTTAAGCTGGGGCTGCGTGTCATCCCATGGGACATGCATGCTCAGGGGTCAGCAGGGTCCAGCAGCAGGGCAGAGGGAAGCTGCTACCGAGGGTTTGGCTGTACGCTGCAGCATGGTGTCCTCCAGAGAACGTGGTCTCAGGTGGTCCTCCTGCACCTCGAATCCACAGAGGGCCACCGAGAGCAGCCATGTGTCTCCGAGACTGCTTGGGTGGGTTTGTGCTCACCCAGATCCCTGTCCTAGGGTGGTCCCCAGCCCTACTTTGGGACCCAGGTAGAGCTTGGGCCATGAATGTGTCTGTGTGATGTGTCTGTGTGCAGGATGCACTCATCCGCCTCACGCCCCCTCAGTAATATACTGTTTATTTGTATCTATAACAGCTTGGGCAAGATTTTTTTAAGCTGAACCAGATGTAAGGATGAAATCCCATCTTCAGCCTCTCGGCAGGGATCTCTCCTCGCCCACCTCAAATAAACCTTTCTGCAGCCCAAAATGCTGATCTCGGAGTGCTGCACATCTGCTGGGGAGGCGGCAGGCGGTGGGAGTGGCAGCAAATGCCTGCGGCGAGAGCAGAGCACCACGGGCTGCGCGCAGCGGGCAGGGGATGCCTCCGGCTGCGGGTCGGGGCTGGGACGCTGTAGAGATGTGCGAGAGGGAGGAGCGTGTTTGTCACCTCTCACTGTGTCCCAGACCGTCGTTGGGTTTGTGTGTAAAAGGGTTTGTGCAGTGTCATGGGAGCCTGGTCGCGCCTTTCCCAGCGGATGCCATGAGAGCTGTGGACCTGGAGGGCTGCGACTGGTCTGGTGGGAGGTGTCCCTGCCCATGGCAGAGGGCTTGGAACGGGATGATCTTTAAGGTCCCTTCGAACCTAAACCATTCCATGATTGTATGACCCACTGGCACGGGGCTGGGATGCACAGCATGAGACTGGGGGCTCTCCACAACTCCCTGCTGGCTCCTGCATCTCTGCGTCACCCTGGGTTTCACTCCTGCTGCTTATTGCTTCATCAGACCTCCTAAATTGTGGCTGAATCAAGAGGCAGTCCCTAAAGAGGGACCAGTTCTAGCTTTCTGGGCTTGGATCCAGCATCTTAGCAGCCCCCTCAGTGATGAACTTAAGGTGCGTTCATGCAGGCATCTGCTCAGGGTGTCTGAGTGTGTGTGTCCTCTGCAGTGGTGGCACACCTCTGCCACCTTCTTCTGGGGAAGGAGAGAAGAGCTCTGGGCAGTGTATGTGCTCTGAATTCAGCCCCTGGGGATGCCTGTTTGCTGTCTGCATCCTCCATCTCTCCTTCAGCTAGCGCACACATGTGCCTCTCACCCTCTCTCCACCATGTCTTCACTGCTCCATTTTTCTTGAAAGCAAAGCAAGTTGATGTTTGCCTGCATTCCTGGGCAGCTCTGTGCAGTTCCCCAGCCCTACACCAGCTTGTGCCATGCAGGCTGGTGTGCTGCCATGGTGCCTGCCCAGCTGCTGGCTCTGCACTGGCTTCGTGGCAGTCCCTGCACAGCTTGGCCAACTCACAGACCACAAGTGGCACTTGGGCTCCTGACCCTGGCTGTGGGAGCTGCAGGTGTGCCTGAATCAAGCCATTCTCAGCCCTGCACATGCTATGAGGAGTGGCTTGTGATACCAAAGCCACCAGGCATACAAGCTTGGGGTGAAAGCACCTTGTGCAGGGACCTCAGAGTAGCTGTGGGGAGCCCAGTGGAACTGGGATTTGGTCCAGCTGAGCTGTAGTGATACCCTGGGGCCCTGGAGGCTCTCTTATGGGGCCAGAGCATCTCTGATCTGGTCCCCTCCATCCCTGCTCTGGCAACCAAGAGCCTCAGCCACCTCCAAGCACTTCTGCCTGCGCTGGCCATGCAGACTGCTACCACTCCCCAGCTTCACCCTCAAGGTAGCTCCCCCTTCACTGGGCTATTTTGTGACTCCTTCATGAGTCCAGCCTTGTGTCAGAGTCAGGAGAGAGCTTCAGGGCTGTGACTAGTTAATGCCTTCACAAAAAGTTTAAGAGGGAAAGGAGCCACCTGGCTTGCAGAGGTGCAGAGCATCTTTGCTCCTGCCTGGAAATAGAGATGAGACGTCTGCTTACAGCAGTCCTGCCAGAGTCAGCCTGGGGCAGGACTCAGCACCAGCTCTGTGGCACATGGGGACCTCCATGCCATCCCTTCCTGTTCAGAGTAAGTCCCTGCTCCAGGCTCACCACTGCTCCTGCCCTGGGCAGCCATGCATTTCAGCCATTACTAATTAAAATGCAATCTATCCTTTCTCTCCTTTCCCCAAGACGTCGAGAACTGCTGAAATATTCTCAGGGATAATAGGGAGGGGAATTAAATAGTTACTGTGAAATTCAAGCCGTGCCTTTCAGAGATATATTGCCACTCCTAGAGCCTGCAATTCCCCATTGAGTACTACATCTCCAACCCTGCGCTCAGTGGAAATACCATGCCTGCCTGGGAGCCTGGGAACGCCGTGTAAGATATACAGGCAGCTGCAGCATGTTCAGCCTCTCTGCAGATAGGGTACACCAGGTGCTGGGGGATCTCTTTTCCATGAGCCATTGGAGAGGCTGAACTCCTCATCTCTGGCCTAGGTGGTTATCTGCAGCACTCAGCGTCAGTTGTGGGATGCAGCCCGAGGCCCCAGTGGGACAGGCACACTGGGTGTGATGCTGCACGGTAGGATGAAAACAATATTGCTTGTGGAGAGCAGCTCTTGGTGCAAGCGTGGTGCTGGGAGCAGAGGCAGGCAGCAGCTATAGAGGATTTTGCTTTTAACTCTGAGCACTCTGCCTAGAACTGTGGGAAGAGCAGCCCCTGTCCTGCCTGTGAGGAGGAGGCTGCTGGATGCACAGCCTTCCTTCTCTCACATCACCCAGTTCTTCCATTCCTCCTGCAAATTACTGCTGGAGGTGGAGGGGAGCATGCACAAGGTGGGGAGCAGCTTACCCTGCGCAGGTGGGCTGAGCATCCCACAGAGCCTTCTTGAAGGAGATGAAATGGGAAGAACTACCTGTTGCTGCCTATTAGTCATGGCAAAAACTCCCCAAATCCCAATTGCATTTGTCTTGGGGGCAGCTTGGGCAAGGCATGGGGAGGCAGGCTGCAGCCATCCCGTGGGGGTCCTGCTGGAACCCAGTTTGGGAGGTGTGTGGAGCCCAGAGCTCTGCTGGAAGGGGCTCTGTCATGTCTGCAGACAGGCAAATGTGCTGGCACCAGGAGTCCCAGCTGCAATTGCAGTTCAAGGAGATCTTGTTGCCATGACAAGCTGTGTAAGTATTATCTGGGATAAAGAAGACCCCAGCAGTGCTTATTGGAGATGGGAGAAAAGCAGCCAGTGTGGAGGGCATGTACGTACCACACATGCCATGCTCTAGTGTGGCTGCAAGCACATGTGTTCAACTGCACATGTTAAACCCCTCCTGATGTGCGTTATCTTCCAGTATTGCACACCCGAAACCCGCTGCCTTGATGCAGCCCCCTCACTTGCTCTGTGCCCACTGAGCTCCCATGGGGTGTGCAGCTGCATTCCCAGCCCCTCACCCTTCTCTAGTCCCAGTGCAGCCATCCTGGCAGGGCTCTTGCAGGAACAGGAAGGTATCCACAAAGCTCTTCAGAGATGTCAGCCCCATGCCACGGTGCTTTTCTGTAGTAGCACGGGCTGGTGAGGGATGATTAAAGGACGGTTCTGTGCTGGGAAGTGAATGCTGTTAATGACCGTGGTGCCTCTGAGTGAGTGCTGCTACTGGGGTGAGAGCATCACTAGTCAGGGGTGCAGCCCAGCTCCAGGCACTGACCCCACAGCACAGCCCAGTGTGGGGCTGAGGATGCTGTTTAGCCTGTGACAGGGGGCTCGTCCTTGTCCTTTGCCTGGTGAATGGCAAACGAACCTCTTTCCCTGGATTATGACCATTGCTTCAATGGTGTTCTGGGTGTCACTGTGACCTTGCGAGTGAAAATGCTGTGCACAGGTTTGTTCCCGGTGGTGTTCACTGGCTGCTGCCAGGCTGGGTGATTGGGCATTGTTGGGACAGCGTGCTCCCTGACTTACCAGCTCTGGGCAGCTCAGGGAATTGCTGTCAGGCTGGGGAAGCTTAGAAGTGCTACACAAGGCTTTCTGTTGTCATGCTGCTCTACTGAGGTCTTCAAATTTCCTTGCGGCTGCAAAAACTAGAAGAGCAACCTTTTCCTCTTCTTGAGAATCTGGAAAAATCATGATTGCAGCAGTTGGTGGTTTCAGCAAACCAGGGACATCCTGAGGCCCCTTGCCCAGCACACCCCATGGGTGCACTGGCAGTGGGACTGGAGCTGGGTGGTGGCAGGGGGTCCCTGGAGTGCTGCAGGTTTCTGCAGGGGAGAAAGTAAACCTGCTGCAGCCTCAGGTGGTGGGGTCTTTGGGTTTCCCTGCCATGTTACAGCCCTGCCTGGGGAAGTAAACATCCTGTAGGCCAGCAGAGGCAGCTGCCGGCAGCCGGGTCAGTGCGGGCAGACAATCACCGGCTTCCTCAGCGCTGGCGTTTGGAGAACAATTTCCATGAATGCAGCCAGAAATGAAATCTGATGTGTGAGCAGGGCCCGCACTATTCACTGCTGTTTTTGTTCCTTTTTTCCTTCTGTCCTTTTTCACCTTCTCGCCTTCTCCTTTGTCTCCTCCAACCGTGTTCTTGACCTCCTCTCTCTTTTTGGAGCAGTAAGAGCATGTGTCTCCCACAGACCAGCTCCCACGCCAGCATGTGGTCTTGCCATGCACTTTCTGCTAGGACAAGGCTTTGGTACCCTTCCCACATCACTGGCCAGACACAGCGGCTGCCACCACTCAAGTCTGGATGACACAGACAGTTTGCTCCCTCCTCCCAGATCCAGCTTGACATGAGCTCTGGGGAACCCTCCCTGCTCTAGGAACCCTCCTGGCAGCAGCTGCTTTGCTTCCTAGTGTGGTGCTGGGAGCTTGGGGAGCAAAGCAAGAGATGAGAGAGGCTGGTTCTGCCCACTGCATCCCTCTACATGGGCAGCAAATGCAGAGCAAGGCACGGTGCTGCCAGCTCTGGGCTGTGCACACAGCCCCAGCCCCCATCCATCCTGCCTGCAGTCCTGCCAGGGCAGGGCGTGAGCCTTCGAGCAGCCCACAGTTCAAATCCGCAGCGAGCCTCAGGGTCAGGGACTGGAGCAGGGCCAGAATGTGCATTTGAGCTCATCATGAGCCCGTTGCAGTGTTTTTTCCTGGGCTGCCAGTCCTTGTGGGAGAGGCAGCAGTTGAGGGGAGGTGCAGATGGGTGGGGTGGTGGCAAATGGGGTGCAGCAGGGTGGGAGCGCGGCACTGGGACCTGCCTCTGCAAAGAAAGGACTTGCTCACAAAACCACAGAAAGGTTTCAGTTGGAGAAGACCTTTAAGATCATCAAATTGAACCGTCAATCCAGCCCAGTTAAGTCCACCACTAGACCATATCCCAAAGTATCACATCTGCTCATCTTTTAAACACCTCCAGGGATGGTAACTCAACCACTTCCCTAGGCAGTCTCTTCCAATGCTTGACAACCCTTTCAGTAAAGAAATTCCTCCTAATATCTAACCTGGATCTCCCCTGGCGCATCTTGAGGCCATTTCTCCTTGTCCTGTCACTGGCTGCCAGGGAGAAGAGACCAACCCCCACCTCACTACAACCTCCCTTTAGGTAGTCCTAGAGAGCAATAAGGTCTCCCTTCAGTCTTCTCCTCTCCAGACTAAACAACCCTAAACAAATTTATAGGTTATGTCAGCTCATACTACAAAGGAAGAGGAAAACCCTTAGTCTATCCTAAAATATCTGTTTTGGGGAGTATCAGCTTAGCACAGTGCTTCCCCACCTGGCCACGTGAGCTTAGCTGCTGCTTGTCTCTGTGATATCCAGCCATGCTCATTCAGGTCCTCCCCAAAATACCTGGTAAAGAGGGCTCGCTCCTCTGTGTGATGCCAGGGCTGGCTGAGCATCTCCATCCCAGCCCCATCCTGCTGCTGACACCTGCCACTCTGGTTCCACTTGCTACCATCCTCACAACACCCACATCTTGTGTCCTGTGTCACAAGGGAGGAGATGCAGGGAGTAGGGGACGACAAGGGGACAGTGGGAGGCAGGTGACAGCAATAATTTGTCACGATATAATTAGGGAAACCTAGGGCTAGATCAGGAGCTGTGACACAGTGGAGCGTTTTTAGCTGTAAGCTGCAGATGGCTCTGCCTGGAGCTGGGAGAGGAGAGGCTGGAGTGGACTTGCTGTGGGTTCGTAATCCTGCCTACATGACTCTCTGGGCTGACTAACAAGACTGTTTTCTGCTGCCTTGGGAGTACCTTGGTGCCTGGTCCACGTAAGGCAGGTGGTCTCTGTTGCCCCAGCCCACGCTCCCTGTCACAGCCAACTCCTGTGCTGCAGGCATGGGGACAGCAATGAATGCAATGCAAACACTGGGAGAAGCAGCCAGTGCCGCTCCAGCTCAAAGTATCCCACAGCAGATCTGTGGTGCCTGCCTTCGACCCATTCCTTCATCAGAAGCACTTGGCCTGCCCCAGCCTAAACACATAAATATTAAGTAAAGATCTTCTGGATTTTACTCTAGGTAAAAGACTAGAAGATAAAATATTTTGAATATACAATTTTCTCCATGATCAAAATGACTTTTATCTGCAGGAGCTTGATGGAGCACCAAGATGGGCACACAGCCATCACAGCAGGTCTCAGATACACCACTGGAGCTGTGCACCCAGACTGCTGGCCCCTTCCTCTATTTCAGGAGGAATTTGGCTGATCTTTCAGCTGAGCCACCAGCACTGACATAGCAAGGTGCTTGTTACCTGGCTATCTGCTGCTGACAACCCCCAGTACCTTTCCCCACTGTCACTTTCTCGTCAGGGAGCTGGAGTGAGCAAGCAGGCACGTTCCCATGCACTGGGGTCCAAGGCAGCCCCACAGGTCAGCTGACTGCAGCTCTCCCCGTGCAGCTCATGGCACCAGCACCATTTGGCTCCGAGCCCGTCTTTCCCTTTCTCCCCAAGATGTTTTCATGGTCATGGCAGAGCTCTTTGACTGCTGTGGGATGGCAGGCAAGAGCCCTCAGCCCCGCTGCTGATGAGAATCCCATATCCTGCAGCCACTGGAGCTCCCACCCTTCCTCCCCGGCCACCCTTGGGACACAGCACGGCTCCCGCCTGGAGAGGAAGTCCTCCCCCTCTTCTCCCATAGGGCTCAGAGCCTGCCAAGCCAGGAGGATTTGGGATGCAGGCTCCTGGAGTGCCAGCTCTCCCTCCCTGCGTCCCAGCAGGGGTTTCTTTCATGTGCCTTTGCTCTCCACCCCAAGCCCAGCACATCATGTCCCATCACTGGTGCTTCGCCCTAGCCTCTCCCTCGGCCTCTAGTGCTTCCAGCAAAATTCCTTTCTGGCCAGTCATTACCACCCCTTGGCCTTGACACCTCCAGAACCGGCGCACTGGCAGGGCTGGGCTTCCTCTTCCTGAGCCACCCTGGCCCCTGCCCACGCTCCCAGCCCCCTCCTCGCATTTGCCCAGCACCATGGCATCATCCATTCCCTAGTGACTTGAGGGCACAGGGTCTGCCAGCCAAGCAGACCTTGGGATTTGGGTGCCCCAGGGGAACCACATCCCACATGTCCCCTGTGCCATGTTGGTCCCACTATCCTCTGTGTTTTTTTGTGAGAGGGTGATTGACAGCCCCAGTTAGTGCAGGGAGTGCACAGAGGATGTGTGGAAAATTGCTCACTGCGAGGCAGTGGGAGGCAGCAGCTGCTGAAAGTGGGCTCGCCCCTGTAGAGGAGTGGGGACCCCTCAACATGCCACTGCTGCTGCACTTCATCCCCCCAGATCAGGGCACACCTAGGCACACCTGGCATCCCCTGGGGCCAGCCCCATGCTGTCACCCACAGTTCCCAGCAGGGACATCTCCCCTACGCACCCACTTGCTCACCCCTCACTGCACACAGCAGTGCACAGCCCACCAGCTGCCCCTGGTACCCACCCGCCTCAGCTTCCCACAGTGGCACTATCTCTCAGTATTAATTAAAGAGTGAAAGCTTTGCTTTTCCACAGTACTCTTCACCTGTGGCTCTCGGAGCATTGTGCAAATATTAATTACTGGTAATTAATTAAATCAGGCGTCCCCATCCCCTGTGGAGATGCTGTCTCATAAACATGCTGATAGCAAACACGGTGTCAAGGCAGGCTCTCCGAGCTGGGTGGGAGCTTCTAATTACCTGTTGCTAATGATGCAAACCCCACCTGCAGCAGTTTCTACCTAATTGACCTTCCTGGAGAGCTAATGGACTGGGAGAGGGAGATGGTGGGAAACCAGCAGGACCTGGTATGATCCCAGTAATGGACAATGGATGGATCTTTATAAATGCCCTGGGTTCCTTGTAATTTATGCTTCTGGGAGATTGTTCCTTGTTTGCTGCTGGTGAAGTATGGGGCTGTGTAGGTAGGAGGTGGGATGCCTGAGTAGCTGTTGGAGTTGCTTTGTGTCAGCCTTTCATTGACTGGGAGTTGTGCCCTGTTATTTGTATTGGTGTTGAGCTGCTGTCTCTCTGAGGTAGATTGGGATCCTCTCCCATCAGCCTTTCCACTTCTAAAGGGCTCACAGTGTTTCAGAGGCAGTGCAAGGGTTCAGCATTTCCGTGTGCCACTGCTTATTGGTGGAGGAGTGGAATGCTGTGCAGGAAGGGGACAGGAAGGCAAGCAAGGTTGTTAACCCTCCCAAAGTGGAAGGTTTGTTCTTTGGGAAAGAAGGAGGGGGATTGCCTGGGGTTGCACAGCAGGAACCTGCAGATTGCTCATAGAATCATAGAATGAGCTGAGTTGGAAGGGACCCACAAGGATCATTGAGTCCAACTCCTGTCCCTGCACAGGACAACCCCAACATTTACACTGTGTGTCTGAGGGCATTGTCCAAATGCTTCTGGAGTGTTGTCATGCTGTGACCGCTTCCCTGGGAAGCTGTTCCAGCGTTCCACCACCCTGTGCGTGAAGAACCTTTTCCTAATACCCAACCTAATCCTCCCCCAGCATTTTCCTTCCCTTGGGTCCTTTCATTGCTCACTGCAGCATGGCTTGCAGGATCTCTTGGGCAAGGTCCCTCCACCCTCGTAGGGCACAAAGCTCCTCTATGCAGCCTTGGGTATTGTTCAGGGGCACTGTTTCTCCCCCCACCCATGTCACAAGCTCCCTTGCTTGCGTATGGCTGCCACTGTCTGTCCCTAAGATTGCACAGGGCATCGATCCCTGACCGGAGGTGCCACCTTAATCCGGATCAGTGGGAAATCTGTTGCGTGCCCACGGAGCCCCACGCAGCACCTCGCTGCCTGGCCATGGCCACAGCAGCTCCATGGATTCTGCAAATCAAGTGCCAGCCGGGACACAGGGCAGCCCTGTGGGACCCTGGCTCTGGGCAGCCTTTTGCACTGTGTTGTGGAGCACAAATGCATTAATCATTGAATGAAGCCAGCTTAATGTCCCGCTCTACAAGCAAAAATGGGAGCAAACTGGGGTGAGATTAAGGCATTCTTTGGGCAGCTCCCACCCCCTCACCCCGACTGCTGTATCTCGGCCTGCGAGGCCACTAATGCTACTTACATTATTACTGGATTATTTTGGTGTAATGAGCTTTGCTCTGCTCAGCTGTCCCTCTGCTCAGGGGTGTTGTGATGTGTAATACTTCCTGCATGAGGCCACGAGGCGGGCAGCTGCCTGCTCAAAAACAAGCAGAGCCCCAGCAAAACAATGCATTAATGTTCCCAGAGCAAAATTCCAGCATGGGCCGGAGGTTAATCACAAATCAGGGAGCTTTTGGCTTAGAGCAGAACAAAGCCGGCAGGCAGGAGGGTGATGGTGCCCTAAGCCAGGTCTTGACCCATCTCTATGGGTACAAATAGGAGTGACTGCATCGGTTTAATCTCTGCCAGTGGCGTAACACAGCTACAAGCATCTCTTCCATCTTCAACTCCTTTTCCTCTGCTTTCTTTCCCATCAGACCTGCCAGTGCAGTGGCTTGGCGATGTGTTGCTATGGTCACCAAGAAGTTTCCCCTAGAGACCAGAAGCCCGGAATAAGCAATGCCTGCATTTTCTGACATTGATTTTTTTTTCTTCCGCTTTTTTATTATTAATGTTTGTTTAAGTGTTGATTAATTCCCAGCTTCTCACTCCACCTCCCTCCTGCTTTTCTCTCCGAGCTTTGTAGATTGCCATGGCTGTGTCCCAGGGCTTGGCTTCTGCTTCATTCTCTGCGAGGGTGCAAGCACGGAGTGTGTAGGAGGAAGTTTCTGTGCTGTAACTCTTGCCCTGCTGGAGACCCCTATAGAAGAGATCCCTCATTTATTCCAGCCTTGGGAGATCCTGTTGGGTGCCCTGCAGCGGCAGCCACAGGAAGTCCTGGACCCCTCTTCCCGGGGCTTGCACCCCCCTGCAAAATATGCCTGCAAAAGCATGGGTGGGGGTGCCCTGCTCCCTTAACAAGTGTCCATCATAATTGGGATCTCAAAGTGATTTAGATCTAGGCTAGTTAGTGCCTCTGCTGGTCTCCAGGCCTGACTCCTGTTTTATAGCTCCTCTTTTGGCACTGCAGTGCCCTTTTGGTACCTCAGGTACCTCTGTTGGCCTCTGAGACCTCTTGGCCTGCAGGAGCACAATCAGGAGGGAAGCCCCAGTAACTCTTTGAAGTTCACATCAAGGCTGGAGCCTGAGCTTGATAGGGAGGCTGGGGGTCACTCATAGGAAAGCACCTTGGCTTTCCTTGTAGCCCTCGAATTGGACTTGGCAAGGCAGCCAGATCCCTAGAAGCTCTGTAGCCCTGGGGATGAAGCACTGGTCAGCCCATTTTCTCAGTGGACAGCAGTGCAGCACGTCTATAGAGTGTGTCTCTGGGTACTTGGCACATGGGATGGGATTTTACTGTGAGACAGTCTCAATGTCATTTTGACTCCTCTTTCTTTGCTTTTGAAGCCAATAATGGGCTGTTTCTGTTCCCTGTCACACGATCTGTCCCCGGTGAGTGAGGAGCCTCTCTGATGAGTGATCTCCTCTGTCCTGTGGTCCTTCCTCCCTGCTCTGGAGGAAGCTCACATACCAGGTTTCAATCGGGCACTTCTCTTGTTCCTGGGAACGCAGTTCAGCACTGGGTCAGAAGTCTCTGGGCCATTGAAATCCTGCCCTTGACTGCTTGAGTCACCCAAAATGCAGCTCCCTCTCAGAAGTCTTACAGCAAATAAGTCCTTTGCTGCTTGGCCTTGCCCACAGGGGTTAGCATGTTGTCAGCCAGCCCAGAGCTCTTGAAAGCAGACCATGTGCTTGCAGGTGGGGCAGGGAAAGCAGGAGCTGCTCTTTAAAATGTTTTCTGTGTGTGTCTGGGGATTGTGCTGAGAGAGCAGGAAGGCCACCTGATCTGTACAGTTCCTTCCCTGGCACATGGGGCTATGCTGCAGGGCATCAGCCTTTTGTGGTGGTTTGCAGAGCTGTTGGAGGGGATTGAGTAAGGGAGGTGAGTCCTCAGACCATCTATAGCAGCAGAAAGTCAGATCTTGCCCATAGGTCTGGGGAAGCTTTGTTGCCCTCCCCTATCCCGTGGTCCCCAGCTCAGCACAGAGCCTGCACACGCCATAGTGCAGCTCTGGAAGGAGCAGTGGAGCTGGGATGCTGCGCCTCGCTGAGGAGGTGAGAGTTCCACCAGGGCCAAACACTCAATTGCTGTGATGTTTGAAAGCTCCTTGAAAAATGACTTCTTTATCCAGTTCCTAGCCAAACAAGTGCAAGCTCCAAACTATAACAGTTCCTTCCCATGCTGCTGCCAAATCAGTGCTTACAGACTGTTTCTGAGCAGGTCAGCAGCAAGCCAGGACCGCCTGAGAACTGAGCGGAGCAGAGCCAGCGCGTAGCTGGTCCCTGTGTTGTTCTTCTGCACCTGGTAGGAGATAGGAGAGTGTCTGGGAGAGCTCTGCATGGCCTTGGGGTGATGGCGTGGGTGACCTGGTAGTTCATACAGGGTTAGGGAGCGGTGCCAGGGCACTTGCACTGTGCAGCACTTAGGGCTGCTGAGCTGTGAGCATGGGTAGCGGCCCTTTGTGGGGAAAGGGAAATCCCAGATCCAGACAGGGATGTGGACCCAGCTCGCTGGGCACCAGCACAGTCCTGGCTGCCCTTTGCCCTTAGCCATGGCTGATGTCTGGCTGCTGTGTTGCAGTCGCTCTTCTGCAGCTGCCCAGCTGAGGTCAGTGCCATGATGTCCGTCTGTGTCCCGAATGCTAACAGACCCTCTCCCTCTTTTGCTTTTCCCTCCCTCCTTTCTGCCAGCAGTTCCCTATCAGCAAAACCCCTACACCCCTGGGAGCAGCTCCACCGTCATCCAGTGCTACCGCTGCGGGGACACCTGCAAGGGCGAGGTGGTGCGTGTCCAGAGCAATCACTTCCACATCCGCTGCTTCACCTGCCAAGGTAGGATGGTGCTACCCAAAGAGCTGGTGGCTGGGTTGTCTCACAGCCCCAGGTGCACTCTGGAAAGCAAAAGGCTGGGAACAGACCTGCCTGACCCACTGAGATGTGATCACATGCCTGGGGATGCAAGCTTCCGGCAGGGATGGATGTGGCTTGGTGCAGACAGGGAGGTGAAGGCATGGGGTTGTGATGCCACTGCATGATGCCAGAGCCAGCAGACTTTGAGCAGGGGTGGATGAAACATGGGCACTGTCACTCCTCATGAGCTGCCTGAACGCCACCAGCCTGTGCTGTGACAGTCCCAAACATACCCACAGCACATCTGTGATCTGAGGGGGCCACCTCATCCTTCAGCCCCCTGTCCCCAAATCGAGAGGAGGAGGAAGTGTCAACAGCCTGGCTGAGAGTTAGCAAGGTGGGGGAGACACCCAGAGTGACTCCTGATGGGGCTGGGGGTGGGTGACGGATCACTGCCACCCACCAGCAGGGTGCCACCGAGGAGCTGTGGGATGCCACGCGCTGCAGCTGGGGCTCAGCAGCCCCTAATGGTGGCAGAAATAGAGAGGGGAGGTTGCTTGAATTCTCCCTGAGCATGAGATCTGCAGAGCTGTAAAAACTAACAGCCCAGAGCTGATGCTGAAGTGCTCCTTAGCACATTTATTAGAGCAACCACACTCACCCAGGCCAGTGGCCACTTTTGCAGGTTATAAAGCATCCTATTACCAGGGCTTTTTAAAGGTTTCTGGGTTTCCAAGCTCCCAGCACATTGTACTAAGTAGGACATAAATCCCCATCCCCTTGGCCATGCTTTGCTTCTCCTTCTCCAGAGACAGAGCATTTGGTTGGAGGAGACTGTTCCCATGGGCTGCCACCATCTCTGCTGCAGCCCCCAGCTCCAAATCTCTGGGAGGGGTTGTGGGTCCCAGGTTGCCTTCAGGACTGACCTACATGCTCCAGGCATTGTGCTGAGCTGATACCCGACCTGGTGTGCAGGACTGAGCAGGAGCTGCGCATCCAGACAAAGAACTCAACTGGCCACTGGCTTCAAAGGGGCCAGGAGCCAGCAGGGAGAGCTTGGCAGTGCTTGCTGCCTGATTTCCAAGTGAAAGGGAATAAATAATGAGAGGAAATCCTCCTGTCTCACCTTTCCTCACAGCTCTTACCCCTGCCACCTCCAGCTGGCTGCTGCCAGCTCCCAGACAGCTCTACAGCTTGTCCCTAACATGTCCCTGGGAGCGTGGCACGGCTGCTGCAGCCCCTGGGGATGTGCTCTGGGTCCCACAGCAAACAGAGCCCAGACCTGCCTCATTTTTTCTTGCTTCTGCTTCCTGAAGCCGTCCCAGATCTGGTGGCCTGTCTCCTCACTGACAAGGAAGCACTGGCAGGCTGTTCTGGAGAGCAGTGGGTGCTGACCCCATACCCCCTGGCTCTATGCCTGTGGCTCTGGGGAGCAGCTTTGCCAGGGAATGCTCTGTGGGCCAGGAGCTGCATCTCTGCCCCTGTGGGCCCTGCAGTGTTCAGCTGTGCCCTGGGCAGGGTGGCTGCTGTGCAGGCTGGCCAGTAGGTGCAGGTGAAGTGTACAAGGACAGGGCAGAGGAGTGCTCAGGAGTGAGTGAGAAAGCAGAGACCAAGATGGGCTGCACCAGCGGGTGCTCAGTTGCTCTGTAGTTCCCACCTCCACCTTGTCACCTTGCAGGACAGGTGATGAGCATCGTACAAAGGCCCCAGGACCTGGTTCTTATGCCACTCCTGAGGTGTCTTCCAGGGTTTGATGCTCTCAAGGTGTCTCTGTGGATGGAGAAGACGTGGGAGGGAAATTACACTAAGGGCCATGGATTGCATTGTCACCTTGGATTATTCTGATGGGCAATGCACCACCCATGGTTCCCACAGCAGGGAAGGAAGCGAGGTTGGACTGGATACCTGTGGAAAAACAGGCAGTGAGAGCACCAACCACAGTGTGTCCCAGGACCTGTTCCTATTAGGGCACAGCTTCATGTCCAGGCCAGAGAGTGGAGGTGACTCATCGTGGAGAAGGCTATGGCCCAGGGCATGAAGACCTTTCCCCAGCTGACCCTAGGGCATGCCTAACTCTTTGCCAGCCCTGTTTTTGGCTTCCTGACACCGTGGCAATGTCAAATGGAGGGGCTGAGCCACATCCATGTGCCTTGGGTCCAGGAGGGGATGCCTCGGGCCCTCCTGGGTTGTTTGTGCATGGTGAATGGGAACTGAAGGGATTCCTGGGCTTTCCTCTGGGATTGCCCAGCCCTGGTAGCCCCATCCTGCACCCCTACCACAGCCCAACACTGACATCTTGTGGTGCTGGGGGAAGGCCCCAGTGCATCTGGTGGGAAGGGAAACCCTCTGAGATCACCTGCCGAAAGCTGTGGGTTTGGGGATGTCCTGGAACCACTGCTGGAGAGGCAGTAGAGGTGGGCTCAGAGATCCCACCAGAGCCAAGCTCTGGGGCTGGACCTGCCCACTGCCCCCTTGACGAGTGCGTGTCCTCCCCCTGCAGTGTGTGGCTGTGACCTGGCCCAGTCAGGCTTCTTCTTTAAGAACCAGGAGTACATCTGCACCCACGACTACCAGCAGCTCTATGGGACCCGCTGTGACAGCTGTGGGGACTTCATTACCGGAGAGGTCATCTCTGCCCTGGGGAGGACCTACCACCCCAAGTGCTTCGTCTGCAGCACCTGCAGGTGAGCTGAAGCTATCAGTGAGGGTGTGTGACCCCCCTGCAGAAGCCCTGTGCAGCCCTTGGCTGTGCACCAGGGAAAGTGCTGTTTAATACCTGCAGCCTTTGCTCCCCACTGGACACCACAGCAGGCACCTCCTCTGTGTTTTCTTAGTGGAGACTGTTGGGAGACAAGGAAATGGCTCCAACACTTCCCTTTGCAGCCTAGAGACCTACCTTAATGCCTGCCTCCATCCTGCTGCCCCAGCACACGTGCACATTTGCTGCCTCGTGTTGTAGCCCTTGCCTAAGCCCTTCTGCTCCCTGGTGCCATGGGTCCGCTGGCCCCTAGGGAGGGAGCTCACTGGCAGCCCCAGCATGGAGGGGAGCGAGCAGCTCACACCTCCTCACCTCTCCTTGGCCACAGGAAGCCGTTCCCTATCGGAGACAAGGTCACGTTCAGCGGGAAGGACTGCGTCTGCCAAAACTGCTCCCACTCTCTCATCAGCACCAAACCCATCAAGATCCATGGACCCAGCCGTAAGTTGTCTGCTTTTGTGTTACGGGATGGCTACAAAGAGAGGGACCATACAGCCCTGGACTGTGCTCATGGGTGAGGGTAACAGGACGGGCTTTGGGGCCAGGATGCCACCCTGCACAGAGCCACAGGGGTTTCAGAGGAGGAACAGGGCAGTCCTGCAGCTCCACCCAGGATTGCAGGTCACCACTGGTTTCGGAAACTCCCTTGGCCTATTTATGACTTGGGCAGGTGTTGCCGCACTGACAGGTGCTGTCTGGGGCACTGGGGAGGTTTTGGAGCCAGGTTTGCTCTGAGGCAGTTCCCAGATGTTGCTTTGTGTCCAGCTGTACAAAGGTCTGTGTCACCGTGCCAGCCCCAGGACTGCTCTCCTGGCTTTCCCAACGTTGGCATTACTCACTGCCTCTACAAGGACTGAAAGGCTCCTTATGTTCATCTCTTTGCACTTATGAACACAGGCTCTTTTGGGTGGATCTAGCCTTGCTTTTGATCCCATGTTTTTTCTCGGAATACCCTCCCTTCATGCTGTGTTCTTTCACCCCTGTTTTGCCTTGCTGCTGCGTCTCTGCCCCAGGCAACTGCAGATCATCATCCCCTGTGCCTGGGGGCTGGTACAGCATCCCTGTGGCACGGAGCTGCTGCACACAGCTTCAGCCCCGCAGCGAGGAGGCTGCAGCATTAACGTGTGGGCCGTGCTTGAGTGTCTCCTGTGTGCCCCGTGTTTGCTGCTGTCAGGTCCCAAGGGAGCTGTCTCAGCGCAGTGTGTGGGCAGGTGGCAGAAGGCAGGGAGAACCATGCCACACTGTGGTGCCCAAACCCTGCCACATCAGCAGGCTGAGCTGGAGAGGGGGTACAGGTGGGGGCCTGTGCTGCTGCGGCTCAGCAAGCCCTGGAGCATCAGTGCCTGGAGCAGAGCCCTGCAGCCAGGAGCAGACACACAACTGTGTTGTCACCCATAGTCCTTGACACCTGGTCACCATGGTGGCACTGGTGGTGGCTGTTTGGGTTGAGCTACAACTTGGTGCTGATGGGTCCCATGGGAGCCCCCTCAGGCTGCCTTCCCCCAGCTCTCATCATGGCCTCAATAGAGTTGGGGGATGTGATGAGGTTTGAACATGCCCCAGGCAGAAGACAGGGCTACTCCTGGCTTCCTCCAGCAGGACACTGCGTTTCCCAGAGGCAGCTGTGGCCAGCCCACAGCACCCCACTGTCCCCTGTAGCAGGGCAGGGGAAGGGCAGCCATGCACTCTGCCTCTCGCCCGCCTTCCTCTGCCTTCCCATCCCTTCCCACCAGTGCTCCTCCCCAGCCTGCAGTGTGGGGTTACCTGAGGGCACCATGCTTTATTCATAGGCAGCTGCAGGCAGCAGCCAGATGAACCCTGCTGCTTGCATGTGCCCCTTCCAACCCAGGTGGCCCTGGCAGTGCTACCCAGGCAGGGTGGCATGGGAGACATGCCTGCTGAAGCCTATGCTGGTGCCCTCTGCAGGGAGAGCATCCCTAGAAGAATGCTGAGCTTCTCTCCTTCAGCCTTAGCCCTGCAAGCAACTCAAAACCCAGCAGGATCTGTGTGAGAGACGGAAGGAATCCTGGCTCAGCCAAGCTGGCCAGTCTGCTCTTTGCCAGGCATCAAAAATGTGAACCCCCAGCTTTGTCCAGGGGGCAACGACTTGGTGCAGAGGTGCCTGGGGATGGGCTGAGTGGAAAAGCCTTAATGCTCAGGCTGCCTGTGCTGTGCTGCTGCACCTCCCTGCTGCCTCAGTGTGGAGGGGGTTAAGGATAAACTCCATCCGGCCAAACCTGCTGCCCAAGGGGAGAAGAGGACAAGGAGGAGTCAAGGTCAGGGGTCTGACTGAGGCCCATGTGCTTCCTGCTCCCATCCTTGATGGGAGCCAGGGGAAGCAGGGAAGGAAGGGAGTCTCGTAAATACTGCAGCGGGGCCGGACACAGCCCTTCCTCTGCTGTGCTCACTGCCGGACACTTCCCACCACTCCTGTCCTGGAGAGGAGCCCCTGGGGAACTGCCAGGTCGGCATGGCTCATGCACTTACCCTGGCTTGAGCTCACTGCCCTGCAGGGAGACCCAGCTCTGTGCCACGGCAGGTGCTGGGCTGGGGTGGCTGAGTGCCAGCCCTGCCTCAGAGGTCCAACCTCCAACAGGAGGCTTTCCTCCTGACTTCTTAGCTGGGAACAAGCAAAGGTGGCATATTCCCATAAGGAAATTATGCTATATAAAGAAGTTATTCTCAGGGGGCTGTCCCTGGAGCTATCTCAGAAGAAGGGTGTTTATAACAGCAGCATCCTCTGGAAAAGGGGTCCTCTGGGGCAGGGTTTTCTTCTGGGTGCAAGGGGTTTGCCAGGTTAAAGAGCCAAGGTGTCTCAGCATGAGCCAGTAGATGTGGGTGTTGCTGCCTCGCTGCCAAGCCCCCCACTGGGGAGCTGTGGTGGTCCCATGAGCTCCCCTCCTTTCTCGTTCCCCCAGAGTGCGCAGGCTGCAAGGAGGAGATCAAGCAAGGCCAGTCCCTCCTGGCCCTGGAGAAGCAGTGGCATGTCAGCTGCTTCAAGTGCCAAACATGTGGAATCATCCTCACCGGCGAGTACATCAGCAAGTGAGTTCCACCACACCGGCAGCAGGCTTGGACATGCTGGGCTGTGCCCCACGGGGCCAGGGTGTGCCCAGGCTGGCTCACCCGTGGCTCACCCCCTTCTCCTCCTTCTTCCAAAGGGATGGCATCCCGTACTGCGAGTCGGACTACCATGCCCAGTTTGGCATCAAGTGTGAGACCTGTGACCGGTACATCAGCGGCAGGGTCCTGGAGGTGAGTCCCAGGTCCATGGCCACACTGTCCTGGACTAGAATAGGGACCATGTGTGTCCCACCCAGAGGTGCCTGCCTTGGGGAATCATGGGAGTTTCATCATCCTGTGCCCTTGTCATGCTACACTCCCTCTCTCAGGGCTGTGGTTGTCCCTGTGGCAGGTGTGGGGACACAGTCTGACCACCTTCTTTGGAGGATGCGAATGGGGGAAGGAGCACCACCATGCTTCAGACCTTTGGAGAGGTGACTTGGGTACTGGAGCTCCAGAGGCAGGCAGAGCATGCAGTGGTCTGTGAGTGCTGGGATGTGTCTGGAGCCCAGGGTGTAGGCACACGCCTTAACCAGCTGCTACCGTGCCCAGCTCTGGAGTGTCCCCACCAGCCTTCTGAGTGCATCCCTGTGCAGGCAGCCTGCCCGTTGCCTTGGAAACACATCCAGCACAGCTGCCCACGGCAGAGCCTGGATGAGGGGCTGCAGCACTCTGCCTACAGGCGGCTACCACCATAGCACACCCCTTTGCAGGGTAGCAACTGGAGCAGGGAGTCCTCTGCCTGGGCCAAATCCAGAGAGGGGCTTTGCTCATCACCTTGCTGGCCAGCAGGAGCTGCTCTGCAAGGCATCAGTGTAGGTGGCTGTAGAGAACGTTTTGAGAGATGGTGGATGGTTCCCTGACCAGGCCAGAGAACCTCTGCTGAAGCTGAAACCAGGTGCCAGGAGCCCTCACCAGGGAGCTGCCTCTGCCTGGCAAGGCTTTCTGCTGATTCCAGCCTTCAGCAGCAGTCCCAGTGCTGGCTGCTGTGAGTGAGAGCTCAGCACTGCAACGGCTGCCACAGGCCAGTTGTCCATCATGGGGCCACTTGATTAAAAATGTATGAGTGGAGCAGAGTGAAGCCAGAAACTCCCCTGAGATCAAATCTCTGTCACCCCTGCCATGGGGCAGTCCAGTCCCTAATAACACCCAGCCAGTGGGTGAGAGGATCCTGAGGGGACCTTGGACCTCTGCCCTGGACTCGGAGGCTGTGCTGCCAGCCTGGCCAGCACCAGCAAGCACCACTCTGCCTCTGAGCTGCATGTTGCACCCCTCTCAGGGTTTTCCTCACTTGGTGTCACCACAGCAGAGTCAGTAGGAACATAAGATGTTCCTGCCTCTACACATCTGAGGGGATGAGCTGAGAACAGCTCTTCAGGCCATGACTGGCAGCCCAGCTGCAAGCCAGAGATGGCCCAGGGGCAGTGGCAGGGGGCAGCCTTCTCAGCTTTCCCTCACCTCCACCCCCCTTGGCTGTTCTCCCAGCATTAGCTCTATGTTCTCTCCTGCTTTGTCCTCCGCCTCTTTCCTGTGCCCTCCATTCCAGGCTCTGCTCCCAGCATCAGCTCTCCCTGGCTGGAGTGGTTGCCCAGCTTTGCTGGGCCATGGGAAGATGATGGCTGAATCCCATGGTATGATCCCAACTGCCGTCACCTTGCATTAGGCTCCCCCACACCCAGGCATGGAAGCCCTCCTTGTGCAATGAGCTTCTGGTGGGCTAGAGGGTGATGTTCCTTGGTGCCAGGGTTCCCACAGGCAGAGCTGAGGTGCCACCTCCTTGCAGGCACTGTCACGGAGCTGAGAGGAGTGTAGGGTTTGAGTGCTGGGGGGGCTGTGCTAGGCAAGGACATAGAGCACCCCTTGTCTCCCACACTCCCCACCCTCCCCAAATACGTTCCTGATCACAGTATTGAATGATCTCCTGTAAAACCAGAGGGTTTAATTGTCTTCTCCAGCAGAGTGCCGAATGAAAAAGGCACCTTTAAATAATTTTAGGCCTTAAGGAGCTTTCTTGTGCTATCCTGGCAGCCTCCAGGGTTTCCCAGCTGCTCTGAGCTGTGCAGCCAGGCTTGGATGATTAATGAGTCTTTAAGGGACCACAAGTGATTACGAGCAGTTCTCTTCCCTCCAGCCTCTGCCAGCCTTTTACGAGCTGCAATTTTAACGAATATAAAAGGAATAAGGTTTGTGCGCAGTTTGGAGAGTTCGCTCTTCAAGGGGGAGTGGTGGGTGGTGTTAAGGTGTTGGGTGTTTTTGGAGAAGGTCTGTGTTGAAGGTTGGGACTGAGCTGGTACATGGCCCTGGAGGAGCAGCCAGCGTCGCTCCATGTCTGCACTCTCAGATCTTCAAAGCATCGCCTTCCAACTGCGTGTGACAGCAGCCCATATAGTCTAGATAGGAAAAGATTTGGGTTGTTTCTTACTGTGAACACACCAAGACATGGGGGGTACTAAGAGACTCCCAAGAGCACCAATCCCATCCCAGATTCAGAGGACAGGGGAGGCAGCAAATCAATTGTCAGGGCCCGATGTCCCCAGCATTAGCAATAGAAGTGAGGGGAACTGCAGGCACAGCAGCCTGAAGCGTTGAGGAGCTGGCCATTAGCTGGGTTCGATTTCATCTCCTTTCCCTGTGTTTACAGCCATCTCCTCTTAGTGACGCAGCTCATCGTGCCTGTTCTGGGTGTGCAGTGCTGGCTGGTGGGTTCCTGCTGTCAGGGTGCTGTCAGGGTGCTGCAGCTGCCCGGGCAGGGCTTTGTGCACAGGGACTCGGGCAGAGCAGGAGGAACCCACCGTCTGTAGGGAGCCTCTGCCTTGGTGGAGCAGGTCAGCCACCTCCCTGGAGCAACGGGTACGAGACTCAGTGAGCCTGTTGGCACAGTGTCAGTGATCAGGTTGAGCCACTGGAGGCTCCAGGGGAGGCTTTTAATGGTAAAATTGGTTTGAGATCTGTGTAGCCTGGAACCAGCTGGCACTTTTGCTCAGGCTGGCAAAGAATTCGGTGCAAGCTCCTGCCAGGGGAAGCTGCGGGTGGGCCAGGCTCTGGGTGGCTTCTTGCTGGGGCTGCCTTGAGGATCTCTCCTGTCCCTTGGAGACCCTGAGGGACTAGGAATGGAACCTTCCTTGCTGCTCATCTGTGTTTGCAGTGGGTCTGAGTTTGCATCCCTCCCACCCATGGTTTTCCTGCCATGGTATCAAGCTTTTGGGTATGAACTGGGAACGTTTGGGCTGTGGGCTCAGTGGAGCTGTTGTGCTGCTGCGAGCTGGCATGAGGAGAGGTGCCTGGGGCACAGGGCTGTCCCCTCCCTGGATTGAGGTACACTGCAATGAAAGAAAGGGGGGTACAAACTCTCCCACTTCTCTCCCCTTCCTGCCCTAAAACCTTGCACTCATTTTTGGCATAAACTGGAGGGAAAATCCCACTGGCTGCCTTTTGCGCCCCAAGGACATTGAGTTACAGGTTGATTTTTATGGACAATCAACTGGCAGATTCTCAATTATCCTTGCAGCAGATTTTCCTGTTTATTATCCTCCCTGTTTCAAACTGCCTCCAGCCCCCTCTATCATAATCTTCCTCTTCATTAGCCAGAGTCTCGTCTTCCTTCTACTGCCTTAAATTATCCTTCCTCTTCTATTGGATTATTATGGGAGTAAAATGCCCTTTGGGGTCTAGCTCTAACAGCACAGCCCAGATTCCTCCTGCCCTGAGCCAGCTCCTGCCTCCCAGCTCCCAGCCCAGAAAATGAGCCTATAATTGAAATACTAGCAGACACTTTGAGTGGAAACAAGCCACCAATTAAAGCTATTATCCCTGTCAAAGAGCAAAGGGAGCAGCCCAGCTCCTGCTCAGATGGGGAACTGCAGTCACTAGAGCTGAAATGTGGGCATTGCTTCACAGAAGGCGAAAAGTTTCTTTAGGGAGAGAGTAATCAGGGAGGATCTGACAGCAAGAGGAAGTCTGTGCTCTACAAGGTTTATCTTGGGTACCCTTATTCTCCCTTTACAGCTTCCCTGCTGGGATACCCTGGTCTAAATTTGCTGTTTTTCTTCAAAGCTGTGGAGAGAAGGAGCACAGCTGCCTGGCCGAGCGTTACCGCAGAGGGTCTTGGTTATTTCCAGAGTCCAAGGACAATTTATTAGGGGTGGTCTGTAGCAGTTCCTTCACTGGGGGTTTGGGAATTCTTAGCTCTGCTTTCCTGTGTTGAGCAGTTCACAGGGAGCAGAAGGGCCCCAGCCTGGCTCAGTCCTGCAGAAGCATTAGTGATGAAGTGGTCTCTGGTTTCCTCTGTGCACTGCAGTGGTCTCTGAGGCCACCCTGGGCAGTTTCACCCCATTCAACTCATCGCTGCCCGCAGCAGCGAGTGGCGCTGTGTTGACTCACCCTCGGGGACACCAGCAGGTTGCCGTGTCCTAGCTCAGAGGTCACTCTTCTGTGCTTGACCTTGCAGGCAGGAGGGAAGCATTACCACCCCACCTGTGCCAGATGTGTGCGCTGCCACCAGATGTTCACAGAAGGAGAGGAGATGTACCTCACAGGTAGGTAGGGATCCTGCTGCAGCAAGGAAGGATTCCTCTGCCCCGTGTAGGGGCATGGACCAGTGTGATCGTGTGGAGGTGTGGGGGCTGTGGGGTCTTTTGAAGTTTGGGTCCTCATGGCAATTGGTGTCAAAAGGTTCTCTCCATGTAGCAGGAACCCACTGTCCACCAACAATGCTAGAGACCCTTCGTTGCTCCCCAGCCCCTGTGCTCTTTCTCTCCATGAAACCTTCCCTGCTGCTAGCTGCAGGAGATTTTGTTCTTCAGCAGCAGGTTTTTGCTCCCTGCGTGTCTCCCTGTACAGCTGGGAAGTGCTACCAGGCATGCCAGGATGTGTCCCTGGCCTGCGCCCACAAAATAGAGGCTGGGAAGGCACAGGATGCCTGGCTCCACACTCTCTCAAGCCGCAGGGGAGGGTGGTCCAGAACCCCTTCTCCACTGCTTTATCTGCCCCTGTCCAGGTTAAGCCCCAAGCAGCACTGGAGGGGTAAGGCTTTCGCTTGGCACAGCTGGATGGTTTGAATTTGGTTTTGGCATGAGCTCATCCCTGCCTGGAGCTGCCTTTAAGGGCTATTTCCACCACAGAGGGAGGGTTTGTTTTTTCTCAGTAACCTGTGCTTCTCTCTCACCCTGAGTGACTAATGATCCCATGGGTGGAAAGCGTTGCCCCGAGAGAGCCAGAATGGGGCTCCCAGCAAGGCCCCATTGTGGGCAGCAGGATGAGTGTGCTCAGCATCCATCCCAGGGCACAACTCTGCAAAGCTCAGTGGCTTTGCTGCTTCCAGCCTGGAGGATGTGTGAATGGCTGTGGATGCCCCAGGCTCAGTGTTACCCTAGGTTTAACCAGCAGGAGCTGCCTGGTTGAGCACTGGTTGGGCTATGCCAAAAACACACCTAGGTCTGCTGTCACAGTTAGTGGTGGCCACTACATCTCAGTGCTTCAGAGTAATTTCATTTCTTAGTTCAGATACCCAGTCCCTGCTTCTCTGCCTTCCCAGAGTGCATGTGCCTGTGCTGTAGTGGAGAAGGCACCCAAGAATGCTGGTGAGACCCAAGCAGGTGGCCCCTCTCATCATCCTCAGGGCTCACCACCTCCCTCCTGCTCTGCTACCCATGGAGAGATGCAGGTTCTCCCCCAGGAGCTGCCTCCCCAGCCTGCAGGGGTTGCACTCTTGTAACACCAGTTGCTTAATGCTTGGGAGAACTGACACAGTCCCCCTGGGGGACCCTGGGCTGCAGGGCGCTGCTGGAGCCAACAGGGACAGGGTGGGTGTCCCCCATGACAGGGGGAGCTGGGTGATCCCTAGCAGTAGGGGTGAGCTCTGCATGGAGCTGAAACACTTTCCTTTTGCTGAATTGCAGGCTCTGAAGTGTGGCACCCCATCTGCAAACAGGCAGCCAGAGCAGAGAAGAAGCTCAAGGTAGGCAGCAGGGTGAAGGGCATCTCCCGAGAGGTGGAACATCCCACTTGATGTTTCCCCTGAGTCCCTGCTGGAGGGGAGCTGTTGTGACAGTGTCAAAGCCTAGGGTGGCTTCCCAAGGCTGGCATGAGCTCTGTTGCCCAGAGGATGGCAGGTGGCCATGGCCAAAGCTGATAGAGGGGACCTGCCTCCTGGCTGGCACCAGCCCATGCCACAGCCAGGAAGGGGGCACAGCAGTCCCCTCACTGAACACCTGCACCCCTCTCTGCATCCAGATGGCCATGGGGGAAGGTGTCCACTGGGTCTAGCCAGGCCACTTGCCTGACTCCAGATCTGGCTCTAAGGGTGGCCAGGATGCAAAGCTGTACAACAGGGCAGCCTGCAGCAGCCATGGGCACCAGCAGCAAGCAGATGAAAGGGCACAGGAACTGGACCTTGAGTGAAATTCAGCCCCAAACCCAAATATTTGCTTGTTGCATCCAGCATTGTGGCTGCTCACAGGGCACTCCTTTGCCATGCTCTCACCTGTCCTTCCACTTTTTTGCCTCCACAGCACAGAAGGACATCAGAAACCTCCATCTCCCCCCCTGGTTCCAGCATCGGCTCCCCGAACCGTGTCATCTGCGTAAGTACAGCTCTGCCCTTTGTCTGCGCAGGGCAGGATGGATGCTCTGGCCCCAGGGAAGGGAACAGTGATTCCAAGTGCTGCTTTGCAGTGTGAGGGGAACAAGCCTAGCATCTGGGGACAGCACGGACAAACTGTGCCACTCACCCCGGCACCAAACCGTGCTGCCACTGCCTTTGGCGTAGGCCAAGAGTGTTTGGAGGAGCACATCCCCACCCTCCCAGCTCCTCTGTCCCTTCCTGCTTCTGCCTCTCAGGCATCTCCTTTTACCTCCTCCTGCTGCTGGGGTGACAGTGGGCTCTGTTTGCTTTGTGCTGGCTCCACACTATGCGCTCCAGCCTCCCCTTCCTTCTCTCCTCCTCTTCCTTTCTTTGTCTCTGTCTCTGTCTCTCCCTCTCCCTAGGCTAAAGTGGATAATGAGATCCTTAATTACAAAGACCTGGCAGCTCTTCCCAAGATTAAATCCATCTATGAAGTGCAGCGTCCTGACCTCATTTCCTACGAGCCCTATCACAGATACACATCGGATGAGACGTTGGAGAGATATAGCTATGGGGAGGTACTGAGTCTCGATACACCCAGTGCTGGACTGCACAAGGAGCTGTGCCCCACTTCAGGGCAATGGGGAAAACTGCATGTGAGTTTGCTCCCTCCAGAGGGAACACTGCAGGGAGGCAGGAGCCACCTCTCCTGAAGGCTCCCCATCACTGGAAAGAGGGCCTGGGCTGGAAGGGAAATCTTAGTGCTGTTACTGTAGAGTAAGAAAGAAACCAGTGACCTTACCAGCTGATGGCAGCAGGCTGCCCACACTGTGCCACCGACCTGACATGCACGGAGAGATGGCACTGAATGAGAGGAGACATCACCCTCGGGAGCGATGTGGCAGGGAGCTCAGCCATTGCAGCCCTCAGCAGGACAGCAGGAGGTTTTGCAGCACACATGCATCCCTCTGGGGTGGAGGGAGAGACAGCCTGTAGGCTCTGCCCAAAGCCTGGCCCCTGGCAGGCAGTCCTGCTGGCCACCCAGCCCCGGTGTGGTATCTGTGGAGCACAGCAGGGCTGTGCCTGTCCTGTGCTGTCCCCAAAGCCAGCAAAAGAGGACTGGGTCAGTATGTTTTTGCAAGCATGTGATGAGATGATGCCCAAGCAGCATGTGGCAAGGGATGGCCTTGTCCTGCTTCTTGAGGCAGGCTGGGGCTGCTGCATGAACTCAGTAAGCTTGTGGAAGAAGAGGGTCTGAACAGCTCATACAGAGATGGGGGATCTGAGGTGGTCCTGGAAGAGTGGACAATGGCCATTCTTTCATCTCCAGTCCCAAGACTTGCCAAAGGTCTGATTTCCTCCAGCCCACGCAGTGGTGGTTCAGGCAGCATGGTCATACCTGCTGTGGAGCACCATGGGGTCAGCAGCCACCTTCTCCCATTGCAGCTGCTCCACTGAAGTCTCTGAGGAGGGGTGCAAGCTGCCCGTTCAGGAGGTGCCATCCTCATGCCAGCTCCCCTCCTGGCTAGGGGCTCCATTCCTGGTGTCCTGTCACAGTTTGGCTCTGGCTGTGCCACCAGCTGCCCTTGCTACCTGACAGCTGTGATGAGGCTCTAACAAGGGGAAAAGGAGCTGCTGTGGGACCCGAGTCTGCCAATGCTCCCCTTAACCATGTGCTGTCTCTCTCTGTCTCCTCCCTTTGCCTCCTGGTGCCTCCAGTCCCTGGGGACGCTCTCCCCGTACTCGCAGGTAATGCCCCTGGTGTACTGCAAGGTCTGTCACCTACTACTACTCTAGGGCGTCCCTCTGCCCGGGGACCACTGGGGCTCTGCTGAACATCCCCCCACCCAGGTGCTGCATCAAGGTGAGGGGAGGCAGGGGAACCCTGTCCAGGAGGGTCCTATCCTTTGGGCCTTGGGGAGAGCAACATGCAAGCCCTCCCCGGCAGAGAGGACCAAGGGTGCAGCTTCTGCCACATGGAGGAGGACACCAGTGAATGGGTGTAGGGGAAGGGAACAATCTCCAGGCAAGGGGCTGAAAGCCTCTGGCTGGACACTGTCACCTGGTCCCAAAGCCTGGGCTTCCCTGTCTGCACTTTGGCAGGGTGGAGGCAGAGCAACCTGGGGACCCCATCCAGCCGCAGAAGACATGACATGTCACACCACAGAGCATGCACCCTCCCGGGCTGCCACAAGCAGGAGGACCCCTGTCTGTGGGACACCTCCTCGCAAGGCTACTGAGACACTGACCTGCCTCTTCCCTCATCCTGCCAGCTCTAATCCTGTGTGTCTCCATGCCTTTTGCCGTCCCCAGGACATCTACGAGAGCTTTGACACGCGGCAGAGGCGAGCCTCCAGCCCTGGCTACATCGACTCCCCCACCTACAGCCGCCAGGGCATGTCCCCCACCATCCCGAGGTCCCCCCACCATTTCTACCGCTCAGGTAAGGATTTCAGCTGCAACAGCAGGCTGGGCTAAGTTCAGACCCCTAAGAGGAGCAGGGATCATCAAACTGTCTCCTGCTTCTCCCAGGGGACCTCAGTGGTCCCTCCTCTAGCAAGCAGGCAAGAGGCCTGGGGGGTCTGTGGGGCAGTGATGGCCAAAGGAGTTGCGGGACAGAGACCAACTCTGCTGTGTGCATCCTGTGGTTCCCCTGACTCTTGGCTTGTGAGCAGCAAGGAAAGATTGAAGGAGCTTTGTCCTGCCTCAGATCTGAGCTGGGGCTGAAGGAGGATGGAGTTGGGAGGGAGGTGACCCCCAGGTCCAGTGAAGACCCCTCAGCTGGCTTGGTAGCTCTAAGAGAGTGCTTGTGCCCAGCCAGTGCTGTAAGGGGAGGTCTTTACACAAATACATGCGCACCCTGGAGCGTGTCGTTGGGGGAATGCAGAGTGTGTCTGTGCCATGTTTCCCGTCCTTTGGAGCCGGGGAGGAACAACTGGAAAAATCCAAGGTCAGTAAGTGCAGAGGTCCTGCATTGCCCAAGCTACACCTGCGCTGCACCACCGAGGGCCGTCACTGTTTGCCTCTGCAACATGCTCAGCTTTCCTCTTGCCGGCGGCGAGGCAGCCTGCTCCCTGTAACAGCACCCACACGTGGGGTTTCCTCTGCATCCCATCTTCCTCTGGAGATGCGGGAAATCTCCCCCTGCTCCATCATGCCCCATCTTGGACCACGACCCAGCACACGTCCTCGTCACCCTCACCATGTGGGTCACCCCTGCTCCTCTAACACCACTGCATTTAACACCCATTTTCTTCTGCTCTTGTTCTCTCTCTTGGTCACTTATGGCTGCTTCTGCTCGGCACCGCATAGGCACCGAGAGCGGGCGCAGCTCCCCCTACTATAGCCAGTTAGATGTGAGGTCCTCCACTCCAACCTCATACCAAGCACCCAAGCATTTCCACATCCCAGGTAGGCTCTGTAGCGCCCCGGTCCCCGGGGAAGTGCTGTGTCTGTGGCATGCCCGCATGTGCCGTCCTCCCTGTGTCGCATGCATAGCGCCACCACCTGCCTAGAGCCAGCTGGCAGCAGGATCTACCCCTGGTAGAGGCCATCCATAAACAGGACCTGCAGCTTGAACGCTCCTCCTTCCCCATCACCACCCAGACGTCCCAGAGCTGCCTGGAGTCCGCTTGATCCTTGCAAGATCCCTCTGCCTCCTCTTCCCTGACCTTCCTCCACGCCCCACACAAAGATGAGTTCCCTGAAGAGAGCCTGCCCCTTCCCTACCTCCCACCTAAGGAGCACAAGCCGAAGCGTGTCTACTGGAGGCTTTTCCACACCCATCTGCTACCGATGACTATTTTATACTCCCCCTAGGGCCCGCTGCTCCCTCCCCCCAGAGTCTTCTGGGCTTGCCAGATGCCTGCTCCCCTTCTGCAGGGATTGCAGGGGGCCATCAGGTAAGGGCCACCACCCTCTCCCAGCCACGCAGAGCCCACGGGGATGGGGACGGAGTGGGCAGAAGGGGAGAGCGGGGAGGGAATCAGGCAGAGCAGCCCATCCATCCTTCATCATGCGCAGAGGGAGTCAGTTAAGGAGCCCTGTTAAGCTGTAAGCATCTTCCACTGCAAGAAGCAGAGGCTCCCAGCCATGCTCCCCTGCTCCCATCCCATCCTTGCCAGGGTTCGGCCCTGCTCCCTGCCCCGCCCTCCTGCTGACAGTGGTTTATGGATGGCCCCCGTCCCTGCTCTGCCAGCTCTGCTGCCTGGCCCCTGTGCGAGGGCCATAGCTCTCAGCCTTACGCTCCAGCTCGCTTCCCCTCCCAGCTCCTTCTTTTCTCTCTCTGCTGCGGAAAGAGGTGCTTTGGCTGATGTTGTTTCACCCCCAGGTAGATGGCAGGTGGTTCTTCCAGGTGCTGGCACCCCCAAGAAACTGCACCAGAGTGAGCCATGGTGCATTGCTGCCGGCTGGCAGGGGTGGCCGGTGGTTCCTGGCTGTGCCACTCCCTCCCGGGGCTGGCAGCGCCCACCACCCCGCGGTGCATGCTGACGCTGGGGTGCTCACTGCATGGCCTCTGCCTGAGGGCAGCCCCTGGACCACGCTCCTGCTGCCCACCCAGGAGCCTGCCTGGCCCTGGCCTGGCTTTGCCCTCCTGTGGGATGCGTGGACCCAGAAGCAGTTGTGTGATGGAAACGTGGTGTGGGGGTAGCATCTCCTGCAGGACCTCTGTCCTGTCTACTCTCAGCACACCCACACTGACCTTCCCTTCCTCCCTTCTTTCCTTCTTTCTTCTCCTTCTGTCTTTCTTCTGCCACCAGCTGCTGGTGAGAGTAACATCTACCGGAAACCCCCCATCTATAAGCGACACGGTAAGGTTTGCCTGCTGTGCTCCGGGGAGGCGGGCGGGGGACCAGCGGGGAGGTTGGTCTGGCTGTGTCACAGTTAGGGGTGGGGTGGGGGATGGGAGCAAGTGAGATGTTGGGGTGCTGGGCTTTGGTGGGATAATGCTTCTGCTTACCCTGTGGACGGCAGAATGCAGCATTCAGTGCAAGAAAAAGGCAGCTTTGGACCGCATCCCTATGGTGAGGGATGGAATGAATGCTGTCAGTGGCATCGGAGCCAGGGATAGAGGTGGGAGAGGGGGTGAGGCCATGAAAGGGTGGCAAAGGGGTCAAGGGTGGCCATTGCTTACTGATGCCGGGAGCCAGAGCAGCTTCTGGAAACGGATGAAGAAGGTAATCTGCAGTTTAACATGGAGAGAAAAAACACAGCCCATCCTGGATGAATGCTCCAGAGTGAAACAGACCTGGTGGGTGTTGAGGGCCGGCGAGGAGTCACAGGGGTATTTGGAGTGGTTGGTGTCTCTCAGCGGGGCTGGCTTGCACTGTCCCTGCTTGCTTCTGTGTGTAGAGGGACAGCAGCTCCCCCCGGGCAGTAACTATGTCTCCTCTCTCTCCCTGGGCTCTCCTTTCCCACCTGCCCATGTCCCACCGCCCCGCTGCCGGCTGCATCCGCTGCTGTAAGTACCTGCCATCAGCAGGGTCCCCTGTGCCCGCTTGAGGTGGTAGGATGGCTCTGCCACACAACCTGTCATTGGTGCTCCTTCCCCTGCGAGTCTACTGTCTTCTGTGGGAAAGGAGCAGGTCTCACCCTTGGGTTTCTCACGTGTGCTGCCGAGGCTTCAGACTGAACCTTCCTGCATCCCCTCCCACCTGTGCGGTTGTAGCGCTCAGGGTGACAGGACAGCCTGGGACACAGGGGCACCGGGAGGGTTGTGGCACTGGTGGCACTGGTGCTGGGATGAGCACTATGCAGGAGCCAGAGCCCATCGTGGTCCTGCGGGCTGTGAGCCATTCGAGTCCTTTCTCAGCCACATCAGTGACAGCCCCTCTGCCTCTGCACACTGGTCTATAGGAGGTGTCAGCAGTTTGAAAATTCATTATTCCCAGCCCTGCTCCATGCCATCCTGGACATAAATTGCTGGTGGCCACTGGGGAGAGGGCAGAGAAGAGTATTTGCTTTTGTCCTGGGTGGATCTTTGCGTGTCCTGCTGGTGGGACTCAGGGCCCCCATTACAGCTCTGCCTGCTCTCTTTGCAGACACCCTCCCTGCAGCCACAAAAAGCAAAACCAGCGAAGACATTGCACAGTCATCCAAGTATAGCCCTGCCTATTCCCCAGACCCCTACTACCACTCCGAGTCAGAGTACTGGTCCTTCCAAGGCTCTCCTAAAGGTAACACCTCCACATGGGTCAGGGGGGAAGGGAAACCCATTCCTGCCCCAAAACACAGCCATTCCCTGGGAGGAACCCTGCCTCATGTCGAGTCTGGATCCAAAAGTGGGGTTGCACCAAGATACCTGCCAAAGTGACCCTAAAATCCTAGCAGCCTTTGGGACTCAGCTGTCCCCATGCAGCTGGGGACTGTCTCCTCTCAACCTTCCTGGCTTTAAATTGGAAGGGGGAAGATTTAGATTAGACATTAAGAAGAAATTCTTCACGATGAGGGTGGTAAGACAGTGGTACAGGTTGCCCAGGGAAGTTGTGGATGCCCCTCCCTGGAACTGTTCAAGGCCAAGTTGGATGGGGCCTTGAGCAGCCTGGTCTGGTGAGTGGTGTCTCTGCCCATGGCAGGGGCATTGGAACTGGATGGGCTTTAAGATCCCTTCCAACCCAAACTATTCTATGATTCCTCTACTTTCATCCCCATCTAACCCCCACCATGTGTATCCTTGTAGCACCCCGGGCCCGGAGGTTCTCATCAGGAGGCGAGGAGGATGGATACGACCGGGGCATGCACAAGGTGAGTGATCTCCCTGCCCACAGCCAGGCAGTGGAGAGCCAGCAGCAAGCTGCCCCTGTGGTGGTTTGGTCTGGAGAGGAGGCCCAGCTCAGCTCCATCACCCAAGAAGAGGCCACCACCCTCTGCTCTCTGCCATCTCCACACCCCTGGCCGCTCCAGCACGGGGGCTGAAGGAGGGGGAGCACACCCCCTTGCCAAGGCACCCCTCCCCAGCACCTTGTCCCCAGGGATGCGGGAGCAGATGGGAGGTGCTGAGCCCTGCCTTGATGTGCCAGTGGTCAGGGAATACTGGGCAGGAAAGGAAGGGGTGTAAAGCGGCTTTCTCTCCCTGTCCAGATCCAGAGTGGCATCGGCAGGCTGATCCTGAGGGAGGAGATGAAGGCTCGGTCCAACTCCTACGCAGACCCCTGGACACCCCCTCGCAGCTCGGCCAGCAGCAGAGAAGCCCTGCATATGGCTGGCTACGAGGCCTCCCTCAATGGCTGTAAGGATGACACTGTCTGTCTATCTGACCATGGCACCAGCCCTTGTAGGGAGTTTGCTGGGGTGGAGACAGAAGAACAGGGGACTGGGAAGGAGTGGTAGGAAAGGTGCTGGGCACCAAAGTTGGACTTGAGAGGCTCTTTTCCTCTCTGGAGGGCTCCGTCCATTCCCTGTCCCTGGCAGGGATGTGGGCCATCACCAGGTGGATGTTTGCAGTCTGTCTGGGCAGCCTGGTGAAGTGCCTCATGGGGTGGATGAAGGGTCCCATGGGAATCGCACAGCACAGCCATGCTAGGTTTGCTCTGACCTGTTTTTGGGCTCCCTGTGTGCGTATCTCCTCATCAATGGCACATCTGGGACCTCCTGGCAACCAAGACCCGCTGACTGGCCCCAGGATTGCCTTCCTTGCTTGCACTGCTCTCACTCCACAGGACCACCCCTGGGGCTGCAGGGGGTGCTGGGGACACTGGGGAGCCTGGCAGCACAGGTACCCCTGCCCACTCCGTGCTTTCCATCCTCTTGGCACATCTCTCATGGAGCTGGGGCTGTTCAGAGATGCTCAGGAAGCCCCAAGGGCCGCTGGGGCTGACAGCTCAGCACAACATGGGGTGCTTGGTCCTCCCTGACACCTGGCTCTGCTCTCCTTGCAGCTCCCCGGACACACTACCTGGCTGATAGCGGTGAGTGTGCGAGCCTGCAGCTCTCCATGGCTGGGCTCCCTTGGCTGTGGAGTCCAGAGCCTGAGCTGGAGGAGATGCTGGGACCAGGGAGGGAAGAAAGTGAGAGGAGAAGGAGCCCTTGAATGGCTTAGCCAGGGTAGAGCTGAATCAGGGCAGCGCCAGGAGGGGACAAGTAGGAGAAACTGAGAGAGGAGATTGTATTGTGCTGAAGGCTGAGGTGGGAGGGCTGCCCTGGAAAAGGGATTCTGGGGAGAGGCATATCTGCACAGGAGGAAGCCAGACTAGAAATGAGTTGGAGCTGGAAGGAGACAGAGCTGGGTGAATGTGGACGTGGAAGCATAGGGGTAGGGTGGCCCAGTGGGTGCTCTCCCAGTGTGTGGGGCTCACTCCTGCATTCTCCTTATGCACCTTGGTGGCTTATTTACAGATCCCCTCATTTCTAAGTCGGCCTCACTTCCTGCCTACAGGAGGAACGGGCTTCACAGGGTAAGTGCCTCCTGCCTGCATCCTGCTGCTGCCAGACATCTCTGCACCCTTCATCATTCTCCCCAGGCTCCCCTTTGGTGCTCCTCTTTCATGACTAGGGTGTCCTGCTCCCCCATTCTCTGCACCCCTGCTGTCTGTTGTTCTCTGCCAGTCCAAAGTGACCCTTATTTAGGACCAAAAGGCCTTTTCAGGTGCTGCAGGACAGAGGTGCCTGAAAGCCATGCAGGACATGTTTCTGAGGGATGCTGGCATTGCTTCCCAGCAGAACTTTGCTTTATATCCCGGGGCAGCAATTGTTGGGGATCGGGAGACCTTGTCCTGCTTCCATATGACTTGGGCTTGTCACTTCAGCTCCTTGTGTCTCAGTTTCCCCAGTGTCAGGTGTGAACACAGCGTCCTGATTTGGGGTGGGTGGGTGCCTTCCCCTCTGGGGGACATTGGCAGGCGTTGTGCAGAGCATCTGGAGGGGTTCCCCCTCTTACTCCTCCCTCCCTGTATCCCTCCTGCAGCCTCCCAGTGCCGAGCTTTTCCACTACGACAGCACGAACGCCGTCAACTGGGGGATGCGAGGTAAGGCACCGTCAGCTGGGGAGCAGCGTGGGCAGGGGACTCTGAAGGCATGGAGACAGATGTCGTGGGCTTGCCCACCTCACCACAGGCAGCTCTGGAATGTGAGGTCAAGGGTGGAAGGAGAATGGGGAGACAGGCAGGGGTCTCTGCAGCCCCAGGGGGAGGATCCTGGCAATGGAAGGGTCAGTGTGACTCATATCTCTCTTGTCTTCTCTGTCTCCCCACAGAGTACAAGGTAAGATGCTCCTGCTCCAAGAAGCAGCTGCCAGCCAGAGGTGCGAGTACCACCCAGAGGGAGTCCCAGAGACATGTCTGTGTGTCCCCAGGCCCTTCAGAAGGAAGCTTTGCCCTCTGCCCCTTCATCCCCGACATGACAGCCCTGTCCGAGACCACAGTCCTTTCCCTCCTGCCAGGGTCCCAAACACCTGGCCGAGCACAAGTGTTTCCTGGGTGAGGAACAGAGAAAGGTGGTTGTGCTGGGCTCACATGGTTTCCTGGGTCACTCCTGGTTTTGCAGAGTGAGCAGGCTATTCCAGAGCACCAAGGTGGATCAGGGTCACCCTGAGAGCAAGTCCCCCTCTGCCTTGTCCCATCCAAGCCCTGAGGGCAGCTGTGCCACCCAAACACTGCCAAACACAGCAGGAGGAGTCTTTGCCCTGTGGCCCCCATGGCCTCATTCCCAGGTATGCCTTAACTGTCCTCTTCTGGCTCTGAAGCTGGCCTATGGTCTTCCTGTCACTGTACAGATATACCCCTATGAGCTGCTCCTGGTGAAGACAAGAGGGAGAAACCAGCTGCCCAAAGATGTGGACAGAACTCGGTTAGAGGTGAGGAGAGCTTTTTCCACCGAGGACAATCTCCATGGGGCTTAGAGGGACCTGGTCCTGCTGTAAGGGGCTTGTGGATGTGTGAGGAGCACACACATGCCAGCACATGGTCATGGTGGCTCTGCTGCTCTGCTGACTGGGCAGAACCATTGCCCGTGCCTACAGCATGAGTGCATTTGGCAGGAGGAAGCTGGGGGCTTCCCCTCTCCCGGGTAAGCACTGCTGGGAGCTGCAGCATGCTATCCCAGCCAGCCAGGCAGGGGATGCTGTCATACCCCTCCTGTATCCCCTGCCCCGCTACAGCCATACAGCCTGCATGGTGGCCGTCATCCCGTGCTAGCTGTGGTCCCCAGCATCCCCTCTCTTCCCAGCGCCACCTCTCCCAGGAGGAGTTCTACCAGATCTTTGGCATGACCATCGCCGAGTTCGACCGCCTGGCCCTCTGGAAGAGGAACGAGTTGAAGAAGCAGGCCCGGCTGTTTTAAATGCAGTGCACTATAAATATATACATAACTATAAATATATACATAGAAAGATCTCTATATTGCAACTCTGTATGATTCTCGGTGCTGTACGCAGCAGAGGTGCCCTCTGCACCCCTGAGAGTGAACTAGAGTCTCACAGACCATTTTAGGCTCTTTGTTTCCTTTTCTTTTCCAACCCTATTTCTGTACCACTTCTCGGGTTTTCTCAAGGGGCTAAAGCCAAATGAGCCCCAAAGCACTTGGTGTCTGTCACTGCTGCCCCACAGGGGCAAGGGAGGAGGATTTTCCAGCTGTGGCTGCAGTTCCCTGGGCTGTGTTGTGGGGCCAGGGAAGAGCAGGGCTGTGGGATGGGGGTGTCCTGTCACCCTCTGCTCAGCTGGTCTGTGTATTTACGGGTTGGAAAACCTCCTGGGTACATTTGCAGTGAAAGGGAATCTCACCATGGGCTCCTTAATGCCCTCCCTGCCTTTGACATGGCCCTGAGGCAAAACACAGAGCCTGAGGCAGAGGATAAGGAGGAGCAGTGGTGGGGATCAAGGGTGGGAGTCAAGGTGTACGCCTGAGCCCTGATGCTTCCCAGGCTCTTGGGAAACCCCATGTTGCTACGAAACCAGTTTATCCTTGCAGGGTTCCAGAAGAGTGGATTTCCATGCCATCCCCAAACAAAGTCCTTCTTAAATGAGAACAACCAAAGCTGCCTCCTCCCTTGTCCAGTTTCTGGCTGCTCTTCAGGTTTGTTCAGGGCCAGCAAGCTCTAAGAGCAGATAAGCTGCAATGCTGCCTGGCCCCAGGACTTGGGGCTACCACACTTTGGGCCCTACCAGAGGTGAGTGACCACCCAGCCCTGCTGCTCTGGGGTCTCGGTGCCCATGTGAGCAGTGATGGGAGCAGTTTGGCCAGAGCTGTGGGCAAGGCTGTGGCAGGGGGTGCCTGTCCCACTAACTGCTGGGCCTTTTAATGGGGGGTTTCCTGAATTACCCCATCACTGATGTTTGTGTCCCAGATGAATCCCTCTGCAGTTCTGGGAATGAAGGTTGTTACCAGGGCCATTCAGTGTTCACTTCACTGCAAACTAATGGGTTTTTTTTTGCTTTTGTATATTTTCTTTTTAAACTTAACAGGGTTATTTCCACTCAAACATTTTTCCTGGTGTCATCTGTGGTACTCTGATTATCTATTTGTTTCTCTAGCACAATTTTCAGGCATACTGCGGGACTGAGCAGTCCCAAACAGGCCAGTGAGCCACAGGTCACCTCTACAAGACCTGGGTCAGCAGTGCTTCTCTGAGGGACAGCGAGGGTCTCACCTTTGCTGTGCCATGGGCCAGCTCTGCTTCTGCCTGTTCTGGTCCTTTTTGAAACATTCCTGCCCTTGTGTCTCCTATCAGGTGGACCAAATACCCTCCCTGCCATCAGCACCACCACCACTGGGTGCTGTGCCTGCCCAGCTTGTTACCCAAAAAAGCTATTACCGGATTCCTGTGTGAGACAGGAGAGATGTGCAGGGGTTTCACAGGGTGTTTGGGGCAGGAGAGCTCCTCTCAGCAGCAGCCCCAGCCCTGGGAGCTTTACACTGGCATGAAACAGGCTGGGGACTGAGGTTGAGATTGCAATATTGCACTGGTAATTGCTCCTGTCTGCTGTAGTGCTACAGTAAATGAACCAATTGTATTGATAATTATTTAAGCTATATAAATTATGGTTGTGTAATTCAAACTCAGCCATCTCCAGCAGCAGTTTCAGTGGTAAAGCCTGGGGAATGTTAGTAATAATAATAACACAACAGTGGGAGGGGGGGTTATTTTCAAAACGTTTTATGGACAGTAACTAACTGTTTCTCACAACTGCCAGCATGGCAAAGATGGGCAAACTGAGGTGGGGCTCAATGCCACCTCTCAGAGCCAAGGAGACCTCTCAGGTGCACACCATTCAGGGCAGTGGACACTTCATGGGACCTTCATGGGCTCCCATTACCCCAGGGGTGAGCAACAAGAACCCAGTGCCCACAGTGCACAATCATAGAAGAGTTGGGGTTGGAAGGGCCAGTCCCAACCCCTCTGCCACAAGCAGGGACATCTCCCACTAGACCAGGCTGCTCAAGGCCCCATCCAACCTGGCCTTGAACACTTCCAGGGACAGGATGTCCACAACTTCCCTGGACAACCTGTTTCAGAGTCCTGCCACCCTCATTGTGAAGAATTTCTTCCTAATGTCTAATTTAAATCCTCCCCCTTCCAATTTAAAGCCATTCCCCCTCACCCTATCACTCCATGCCCTTGTAAAAAGTTCCTCCCCAGCTTTCCTGGAGCCCCTTTCAGTACTGGAAGGCTTCTAAAAGCTCTCCCCAGAGCCTTCTCTTCTCCAGGCTGAACAAGACCCAACTCTCTCAACCTGTCCTCACAGCAAAGGTGCTCCAGCATCTTTGCAGCCCTCCTCTGAACCCATTTCAACAGTTCCATGTCCTTCTTATGTTGGGGATTCCAGAACTGGACACAGCACTTCAGGTGGAGTCTCATGAGAGGAGAGTACAGAAGGAGAAATCCCTCCCTCGCCCTGTTGGCCACATTTCTTTTGATGCAGCCCAGGACATGGTTGGTTTCTGAGCTGTGAGTGCCCATTGCTGGCTCTCGTCAAGCTTCTCATCAACCAGCACCCCAAGTCCTTCTCCACAGGGCTGCTCTCAATCACATCATCCCCCATCCTGGGGAGTTGCCCCGGTGTAGGACCTTGTGTAGGACCTTGCACTTGGCCTTGTTGGATCTCATGAGGTTGATGGGGTGTCAGTGCCTGCCCTGGAAGCCATCACTGCCTGAGCGCACACTCTCATTTGGCTGCTTTGCAGTTCCCAGCCACAAAGCAGCCAGAGCCCGCAGGGAGCCTGGTGGCCCTAGCCTGCAAGAGTCCTGTGTCCCCACCACAGCCCCAGAGGTGACCCCACATTACGAGAGAAAATGGGGCTGGATCCAAAAGGGAGGGAACAGCATCCGGGAGAAACTGTGTGGGGAGAGCGGGGCTGGGCTGGCTCCCAGCTGGGCGCAGGGAGTGCAGGAGTGGCTGCTGCATCCAAACTGTCCTGGGATGAGAGTGCCCCAGTGGGGGAAGCCCACAAGGCCAGCTGCCAATGCACCTCTAATATTTCAATTATTGCTTTCCCAAGTGATAACTGTGTAATGTGAAACTGAATCACAGTCCCGTCACAGCCTGCTGTCCCCAGAGAAGGTTCAGCTGCAGTCCTGAGGCCAGGGGAAATTGTCCTGGGGGTGCCAGGAGTCACTGCCCCTGCTGCCATACGCTCTCCACACACAGAACACTCACTTGCACACCCCATGAGCTTTCCAAGGCCAGGTCTCCCCTGAGGTCATTGCCGGGGAGGAACAGTGACAGTGGCATGGGTACCATAGAATCATAGGTTGGAATCATTTAGGTTGGAAAAGACCTCTAAGATTCTCAAGACCAACCATCAACACAACACCACTGCGCCTCCTAGACCATGTCCTGAAGTGCCACATCTACACTTTTTTTTAACAGTTCCAGGGATGGAGACTTCACTGCTTCCCTGGACAGTTGTGCCAATGCTTTACCACTCTTGCAGTAAATAATTTTTTCCTAATAGCTGATCTAAACCTGCCCTGGTGCAACTTGAGGCCATTTCCTCTCGTCCTATCACTTGTTACTTGAGAGAAGAGACCAACACCCACCTCACTACAGCCTCCTTTCAGGCAGTTGTAGACAGCGATGAGATCTCTCCTCAGCCTCTTTTTCTCCAGGCTGAACAACCCCAGTTCCGTCAGCCGCCTTCCATAAGACTTGTTCTCCAGAGCCTACCCCAGCTCCGTTCCCTTTCTCTGGACACGCTCCACCCCCTCAATGACCTTCTTGCACTGAGGGGCTCAAAACTGAACACAGGATTTGAGGTGCGACCTCACCAATGTCGAGTACCGGGGTACAATCACTGTCCCAGCCCTGCTGGCCACTTTCCAGGAATGCAGGGAGTGGTGGAGTCCCCGGGATGTGCAGGGTGGCGGGGGGTACCAGCCCTGGAGACCCCCTGGGATGGGAGGGGGGGGGAGGGTAGGAAGCACCAGCGACGGGAACCCTAAGACGGGCGGGGGGGTAGGGGGTAGGAGGCACCACCCATCGGTGTTCCCCATCCCCGGGATGGGCAAGAGGGGCGGAGGGCGGGGGTCACCAGTCCTGCCCCCCGAGGTGTGTGCGGGACCGGGCGGGGCCGGCACTGCCCCGGGGAGGGGCAGACGAGGCCATTGGCCGCCCCAGCCCGGTCCCTGCCCCGCCGGGCGGTGCTACCGGTACCAGCGGCTCCGCGCCTCCCGCGGCTCCTGCACCTCTCGCACCTCCCGCACCATGGACCGGCTCAGCGGTAAGGAGGCACCTGGCTGGGTGAAGGGGTGGGCATCTCTGAGTCCCCGGCTCCAGGGCTAGAGTTGCATATCCCTTCCCAGCTCCCCGGGCGCTGATCCCTTCTCTCTGGTGGGCAAGGACAGGACCCGAGGGCAGGGTTAGGTTGGACGTTAGGAGAAGGTTCTTCACGCAGAGGGTGGTGGAGCACTGGAACAGCTCCCCAGGGAAGCAGTCACAGCCTGACAATATTCCAGAAGCAGTTGGACCCATGGTGTGAATGTCGGGGTTGTCCTGCGCAGGGACTCGCTGATACTTGTGCGTCCCTTCCATCTCAGGTCATTCTGTGGATCCATGTGGGACCTTGCCCCAGGGTGCCTTCGCCCCCCACCAGCCCTGCGGTGGGGCCAGTCAGGGTACAAACTGGTTCCAGTTTCCCTTTGCTGGTCAGGCCAGCAGTTGTGAGCCAGTTTATGGGGAGTAAGCACTTGTTTAGGGGAAATTGTGGTCATGGAAAGGGAGGTGACTGGTATTTGCGGATGAAGCTGATCGGATCTGGAGAGTTTCCCCAGCTGGGGAATATGCTGGTGGTCTTGTAAAGCTGTGGAGGATCTGATCCCCACCTTGCTGGGATGCGGTTGCGTTCCCACATGTGTGTGATTCCCGCCTGAAGCTTGTGGCATCGGGCTCACGTAGCTGTGAGGCTTTGCTCTGGGATACAAATAAACCTGCCAGGGCTTTGGGCCAACTTTGCAGAGAAGGTCCTGGCTTTCTTCTGGGGCTGGTGGGTCCCTGGATGGGAGCAGAGGGAGGCTTTCAGGGGGATTGCTGCTGCAGAATGGTGGCCTGGGGCTGTGGAGAAGGATCAGGAAGTGACATGGTGTAGCACAGGGGTCCTGGTCTTTGTCCTGTCCTCAGAGGTGCTGCAGCAGCACCAGCCAAAAATGATAACCAGGGGGCCGGGGCACTGCTCCACCTCTGTAGACCAAGACCACGCTGAAGTCCCGGGGCAGTTCAGACAGTGCTGCGTCTGCAGCTCTGGGTCAGCACCAGAAAGACCCAAGGGTCAACAGTTCCCCTTCCCGATGTAAAAGGATGGGGTGGCGTTTCCGCAGTGGAAACACAGTATGAGGACTTTGACTCTAGGGCTGCAGCTCGCAGTGCTCACAGAGCAGTGTCAGTGCCTGGGAGGCTGGGAGGGACAGGGACGGGGACAGGGACAGCCTTCCCCAAAGGCTGCAACTTGCCCTGCCCTGCCCACCAGCCAGCCAGGGTGGCTTTGCCAGCTCTGAAGGAGGGTGCTGTTGCAGAGAGGGTGAGTGTTGTCAAATGACATGTGATGCCAGAGCTGTCCATTAAGGCCCAGAGGATCTCACTTAGGGGAAGAAGGGAGAGCAAAGGTTCTTGGCTTCCACATCTCTTGCTGTGCAAGCAGCTGAGAAGCTACTCTGTTTGCATCCCAGCTCACCCCAAAAATCAAACTTGTGACCTCACCACAGCAAAGGGCAAGGGGGGTCCCACCCTGCTGCAGAGACCATCCTGGAGCATCCTGGAGACAGGTCCAGGCATGGTGCTGCCACTCTGCCGGCTGGCCCTGCTGAGCAAGAGCTGCTTCGCTGTTTTATCCCCCTTGCTGGTGCCTTCTATGGTAGTGGCAGTAAAGCCTGCCTGCTTTGCTTTGAGTGCTTGAAATTAATTGCTGTTGGCACCTGGATGGCTCATTGCTAATGTAAACGTCCTCCATACCCTCCTGTTCATCACCCAGAGCTGCTGGATCCCTGTGAGTGCTGTGGCTTGCGGAGGAAAGGTGTGGAGGTCCCTTCTCTAGTGCAAGAGGTGCTGGGTCTAGTGGTGGGTAGGAACTCTGTACCCTGTCCCTAACTTCTGCCTGCTCTCTGGCAGCTCCTTTCTTCACCTGAAGCTTCACTCAGTGCCTGTGTGTACCTTGATTTGCTCGCTCTTTATGATCTACCAGCTTCTTCATTGCTTTCTGTGCTCCAGCTGAACCTGCTGCCTTCCCTGGCAGGCTGGGCAGCACCCTGTGTGGGGCTCAGCTCTACACCAGCACCGAACCCAGGGAATTGGTCCTGTAGGCTGTTTGCGGAGTTGCTTTAGTTGTTTCAGGTTGTGCTGATGGAGAAGTGCACATGTGCATGATTTGAGAGGTGATCTCTGCCAAGAACCTTTACTCTAGCAGGGCTACACTCTTGCATGGCTTCTTGTTAGTGGCTCTTCCCTGACCTTCTGTGCCACCAGAAATTGGGTCCTGCACCAAACTTATCTGGGGTTTAAATCCAGAAAAGCCGGTGGAGATGTGTCAGGGATAAAATTGGCTCCAGCTTGCCCACAGGAATGGGGAGGCAGTGGGGTTGGTGGGAGGGAGCCCTGATCATTCCTGACCTGCTGCCTGCGAGCTGGCGACAAGAATCCCACCCGCCCCGCGCACGGAGCCCAGTGGAAGGGGGTGTGGAGTGGGTGAGAAGCACGGATCGGGCCAGCTGTTAGCACGCCAGGCAAGTGCCGAGCTCTCCCCCGCATTGCAGCCATTCCTTCTGCTGGAAACTCAGCTGCTCGGGGCCACAGCCTGTTTATAGCCAGGGAGTGCACGGAAAAGGGAGTTGAGCCCACCACCGGCTGCCTTGGCCCCACCGTGCGGGGCAAAGCAGGGTGGTGGGAGGGTGGCCCCAGGGATGCTGATGCTGAGTGAAGCAGGAGGCTTTGGAGTTATTTTTCCCCTCTATCTTCCAATATCCTTCCATGTTTTAGGCTGCCCTTATCTGGGGGAAATGGCTCTCGCTGTAGGTACTGGATCCCTGTCGTGTTCTCCAACCAGGGACCCCGGGGACTGTCCCATCTGCCTGGGCTGTCTGGAAAACCTGCCTGTTTCCTGCGTTTGCTCTTGACCTGGAAATGCTGCTTTCCAGTGCAAGTGTGCTGAGCTGCAAGGAGCACGCTGAGCCTCAACGTGCCTGAAATCCTCTTGCCTCCAGCCAGCGGGTGGTTCTGATCCCAGCCCAGGAAAACTTTGTTTAAAGTTTTGAAGAAGTTGTCTCATCCCAAACAGCGGGAAGGGTTTTCAGAGGACAGGGAGTGAAAACTGGGCTTCACCCAAGATTTGCCTGTTGTTCAGTAGACAAATAACTTGCTGGGGACAGGAGATAACGATTTAGCAGAGTGGAGGCTTGAAGTGGTTTCTGGCATCCCAGACTCATGTCCTAACCCCTTAACCCTTCCCTACACCAGCTACTGTCTAGTCTGGCACAGCTAAAGCACTCTTCTGATGAACACACATCATCTCCTCCTGCATACAAGGAACCTTCTTGCAGTGAAAATTAATGGCACAGCTGTCGGTGCTGCAAAATATCTATTAAATGTCACTCTTCCAGGGCACCAGCAGGACAGTTTGGTTGGCAGCCTCCCAAGGAGCTCTGCATTGTCTCTGCCAGACCTGTCCTGCTACTGTGCAAACAAGGAGCTGGCACCCCCTGCCAGGGCACCCCGGGATGAAAAGGGCAGGTCCTGTCACCCTGGGGAGGGCCAACAGCCTGCCTTTCATCACCCTGCAGCTCTAAAAGTGGTGGCATTCGAGGAGCTCAGATCCCTCTGCAGACACTGTGCTGATAATCTGCAGCCTCTGCAGTGGGGAAGGATGAAAATAACTTCTCTGGCCCGAGCTCTCCCCACAGCACAGGGGCTGCAGCCCCTTCCATTTTTGTTCCTGATATGCTTCCCATCGCATCAAAGGCTGCCTCTTTGGCAAGCAAGGGGAAACACTGACATTTCGTAACAGTCTGGAATGAAAACAGATCTTTGCTGCAAGGGGTTTCCATGATTAAAATACTTTTTTTTTTGAAGTGGGTTTCATGTGCTTTTGATCCTGGAAGTGATAGGAGGGAGCTCTGGGAGGCACTGGTATGCTCTGATCGCTAGCAGTTAGCAGGAGATGTGTAAGAAGCAGCTTGAAGAATGGCTTTGGCTTTCTTCTGGGTTTTTTGAACATTAAACCCACCCAGCTTGGTGATAGGAGAACAGCCTTTTTTTTGGCTCTTTGTCCAGTGGGTTCAGCCTCCCATTTTCATGTGGTCCCAGTGTCATTTTAAACTCTGGGAAACTGAGGTTGTAAAGGAGTGGAAGTTACACAGGAACAGGTTTGATAGCTGGCTTTTATGTCCCAGAGTTAAAAACAGATAGGGTGAACCAGTCCCGGCACTAACGAAGCCATCAGCAATAACCAGAGCAGTCACATCTTCCCCTGTGCTCAAGCTTGTCAGCTCTCCCACCGGGATGAACTGGTTTCCTGCCTCTCCACCCCTGCCCCGCAGAGGTTAAGCGGGTAGGAAATACTGTCGGCCGGTGGCCTTGTCGCTGCACCTGATGCTCCCGGCGGAGCTGGGCAAGGGAAGGAAACGGAAGGGCTGTTCTCAGCTGAGAAAATACGCTTATCCTGCTCTCCGAGGGTCCACCGGGGCAGCACGGCCCCAGCCCCCAACACAGAGACCCTCTGCTGTGCTCTGCCTTCTGCACGTTGCTTTCCAGCAGGGACACGATGGTCACTGGGAGGGTCCCAGTCCCCCCACTGGGCAGGGGGAACTTGTGCCAACACAGATCCTGAGCTCCTGGGAATTGCTGGAGGCTGAGCAGGGATGCTAACACAGGAGGCTGGGTGCTGGGCATTTGTATCCCTCCCAACTCTGCAGGGATATTTCCCGTACAGGGCGTCTGTGGTTTCTTCTCTCACCACCTCAGAAAAGAGACATCCACCTTGTGCAAAGTATCTGAAAGCATTTGGTAAAGCAAAGCTGGCCAGTGGGTAATCCAGCAGCTCCTTCCTGCAAATTCCACACCCTCCTTGCCCATACCCTGCTAGGTGAGGGTCCAGGCACAATCAACTCATGTGACTCTTCCTTCTAGAAACATGCTATCAGCCCTGCCAGCCTCCCTGTGTCTCACTCCTGCATGTTGGGTACTGCATCCAAGACGTTTTGGACCTTGGCTTTGAGGAAGGGGGATTTACGGGACACAGGATGTACTGGACATGGATGCAGAGAGCTTTCTAACCCCATTAGTGGGGCTGGGGTGTCCATTTGGGGATTTGGGGGCTGGGGGACCCACGCAGCCCTGGATGGTAAGGTGGCGATTCCCTCCTGGGTGGAAGGTGGTGGGGAGGGCATGCCCACAGCTGTCATCAGCACCAGGGTGCTGAGTCAGCGGTTTTCCCACTGCAATTAGCTGTAATTCCTGCTGTCCTGGAGGCTGAGGTCTGGTGGAGACAAAGGGCCACAGAGATGAGAGCTTCAGGTGCCCCCAGCTCTGAGATAGCAGGAAGGTGTGACCCAGAAAGGCTTCTCGAACCTCTGCCCACCACAGAGGGTGGTCACAGTGGTGGGCAAATGGCTGTGGCACCAGTCTCAGGACCTCTCTGATGCTGGAGGGAAGCCCAGGCCAACCTGCTGCTCCCTGCGCTGTAGAATTTGTTTGGAAAAGACCGCCACCAAAATTTTGGTTGGAGAAAACACAGTTTATTCTGGGTTCTGACTAATCCTAACATCTCCCCTCTGCCTGAAGCTTGTTTTTCATACATTACTCAGCAGGTCTCACCCCAGCCTCACTATTCCTTTAAAGGGCATCTCAAAGCTCTCTTTTTCATTCATTGTTTAAAGTCGTTCTCCAGCCAGCAGCCTCCAAGCCCAGCAGAGCACCCTGCCCTGTGCCTGCTGAAGCTGGCACTAAGTTTTGAGATGTAGCCTGGAAGCACTGAATCTGGTCCACATGTATTTGCAGAGCCAATTGTGTTGATTGGGCTGAGTTGTGGCTGGAAACAACTTGTGCTTGGGGTTAGGAGCTGCCAGGATTCCAGAGACTGGGGCAGGGACAAAGTGAGACTGCCCAAGCCCTGCCTGCTGGAAGCATGAGTGGGGTCACTCAGCAATATCTCACCTGGGTGCTTTTATTTGCTCGACTTCTTGCTATGCTCAGCAGTAAGAGATGACAACCCAGAAACCACCCCCTTCTGGGCTGTGGGCAGCTGCAGCTTCTTCAGGTTAGAGGAATAAAGTTTGCTTTTTGGGAGCTAAAGTAAACCGCCACAATCTTCTCTGGGAGGCAGAGAAACAGCTGGTAAGCCATCAGGAGACCCTGGAGAAGGACTCCTGCTGCAGCATGGGGCACTGGAGGGTCCTTATCTGCCTGGGTCATGGGAAATGTTTGTGGATGATTTAATCAGCCTGTTAATTATTACCTGCACCAATTGTGGAGCTGCTGTGAGGAAGCAACCCAGTGAGGGCTGCCCCTGGGGTTTCTTCCAGTTCAGAGAGCCCAGGCCCCTCAGATGCCCCATGGCTCTGGCGGGGGCCCCCTGGGGAGGTGACATCCCGGTGGGACTCACTCTCCAAGGGGACTTGCATGCCAGGCAGAGCACCCAGGGTGAGGGTGCTGCAGCCCTGGGGGAGGCTGCAGCTCTCAGCATGCAGTCACTGCCACTGAGGGGGAGATTTTCAAACCACAGCTGTGCTCTGAGCGTGGGCATCGCGAGAAGAGCCTCGACTCAGCTTGGGCCTTCACTGCAGGGCAACTCCCCTCTCTCTGGGCCTGCGAGGTGTGCTGCTGGCATGGGGCTGGAGAGGGAGGGAACCACCATGATATCCTTGTTCTCCAGTTTTTTCTTAATCCAGTTGTATAGAGAAGAGGCTTGACTGGCCCCACAGCAGTGAGTGATGGTGTCTGCACTGTGTGAGCTGGCAGGGCTGTGAACATGGGTGATAATCTTTGCCCTTTAAAAGCTCTGTTGGCCTGTAATTACACTTCTCTCAATGCAGGACTCTTGTTTTCATGTGTAAGACTGTGGGAAGGTTGTGAAACTGTCTCTCCTCTAGAAAAGAGAGCACTGGGATGGGGATGTTTGGGGGCTTGCACGTGCAGCAGATTCCCTTGTGCCCAGATTTTTGGCACTGGCTGGGTGCACAGGGCAGAACAGCAGTCCTAGCCACACACTACAGCTCCCATTGCTCTTCTCTGCTTTTTGAGGGGTGGCAAGGACTCCGAGAAGCTGTTTTGTCACAGAGGGATGAAGCAGGAGTGCTTGTGGGAAAGTGTGTTTGAGAGCATGGCTCTGCCGTTCTGCCCCAGGTTGGACTTGATGCTCAGCCACTCTCTGCTGAGGTGGGTGAGTGACCGGTAGCAAGGCCATGCGATAAGGCCTTCTGCAGAGCTATTTATACTGGGAGATGATCTGCTGCTGGCGAAGGCACTGGGCCAGACTCAGAACCCTTCTTACAAGCACTGCTGAAAGTGGCTGAGCTGGCCAGGCCGCTGGGCTTGTGCTGGGAGAGGAATCCCCCTGTCAACATTGGGGTGTGCGTCTGGAGCAGATGGGGCCACAGAAGAAGGAGTCTTGGCAGGCACAGTCAGGGCAGCCTTCTTGCTATTTAACCTCTCTGGTTGCTTATCTTCCCCCCTCCCAGGGCTGGAATGGGATGGAGGGGCCCTGTGAACCCTGCGGGCTCATTTGTGTAAGGAGAGAAGCCACTGGGTGACTGCACTGGGAGGGAGAGCTGGTGGGGGACCTTCTGCTCCCTTGAGCAAGCAGGTCTCACATTCAGCTCCCAGGACTGATTTTCCAAGGTTATCAGCTAAGGATATTAGTTACTGTAAGGTCACGACGATGAGATCCCCAGGAGATATGTATCCTTGCTCTGCCTGCTGCAGCCTGGCTTGGCGGGGGTGTGGGGGTGCAATGGGGTGGTGGGGAGGCAGCAGGGAAGTTCCAGCAGTTTGGGGGATGGGTCAAAAGGTTTGAGCTCACCTTATGCTCCACAACACCTTGGGATGCTGTGGCACCTGAGCTGGGAGCCGCAGAGGGAGCATGAGTGGCTGCTGGGATCCTGGGGCTAATGGCAAGGGAGTTAATCACCGGGAAGGGTGGAAAGAGTCACTGACTGGGGCTGCTGGAGAGCCAGAGAGGCTGGGGGGCTCCTGGCCACACTGGAGCCAGCCCCAAGCCCTTGGACTCCTGCTGACATTGTTGGATGCCGAGTCAGAGACGCTCCCCTCATCCGCCCCGCTCAAGGGGCCCTTGTTTCCATGGAGGAGATGATTCATGTGCATCCAGTGGCCCCTTAGCAAATCTTCCACTGTTACAGGATGTTGCCAGAGCTCAAGTGTGATCATTAATGGTTGGCTTTTCTTTGAAAACCCTCTGGGCTGGAGCACACCAAGTTGCTCCATAGCCGTACAGACAGCAACGCTGGGAGGAGACGGTACTTTCCAGGCTGGTGTTGCTCCACCAGCCCATCCCAGTTATCCCAGTTTGCCCCACACCCAGCTGGTGAATGCTATCCAGGAAGCTGAGCCTGGCTGGCAGGGATGCCCTGCTCGCGTCCCGGGGCTGAGCTCTGCCCTTCTCCTGTATGCTTGGCAGGATGCTCCTCCTGCCTGTGCTGGAGGAGCGGTGGCTGCAGGCAGGGTGCAGGCAGGCAGCAGTCTGTTGTCCTGCCTTCTGCACAAAGGAACAATTCTGGGAGCGTAGTGCATCCCTGCCAAGGCACTTCCTCACTGACTACATGCATGCTTCCTCCGTGTCGAAAAGAAACCTCCTTGGGAATGGGAACAGGAATGGCCCCGGGAGCTCAGCAAAGAGCTCAGGAGGCTATGGCCTTCCTCAAGGAGCACTAGTGAGGAAAGCTGGCCCCACTGGGGTGGGAAGCCGCTCACTGGAGCTGGATGGGGCTGCCAACACTCACTTCAGGCATCACCCCTCGGGTGATACCTGCAGCCTGTGCTGGGGCAGGAGGAGGCTGAGAGTGGGCAGCAAGACATGGAAGCACGTCTCAGTGCCCAGGTGTCTCTTGCAGGCTGCTCAGCATCGGCCTGTGGAGAGGGTAGAGTTGTTTATCTGCTGCAATGAACTCCTCAGGTGACGCTGGGACTGTCTGTCCTTCAAGGTAGGTGACCTCCTTGCAGGGCTCCTCCTGGGACTGGGGCATCTCTGCTGCTTTCACTGAGTGCTGGGGTAGCCCCCAGCCATGCCCCCTTCCCTGGCCCACACTCCAGTTATTTATGGCATCCCAAGAGCTATAAACGTTTGTTTACTGCCGGTGGCAGCTCTAAGCAGCCCTCCGCAGGCAGGCAGAGCATCCCAGGGCCCTGCTCGCGCCAACAGGAAGGATTTATTTTTGCTTGGTTTTTATTTTAGCTACAAACAATGGCGGTCACGTCCAGCATCCGATTTCCCCCTCACCAACAGCCTCCACCTGGTGCAGGAGGAAGCGTGGCCAGGCTCAGGCAGAGGACTGGAGAGCGGTGGCTGCAGGATGGGGGTCCCTGTGTACCTCCCACTGCAGCAGCCTTGCAGTGTTATAGTGCTGTGGAACAGCATCTCCCCTCCACAGGGCTCTCTTTCGGGCTGCAGATCAGCTTTGCTTGGGGTGACAACTCCATATGCATTGTCTTATTTGTACCCCCTGTGAAAGCTGGGTCTGTACACCAGGAAACTCCTGCTTTGGCTTGGCCCGAGCCTTTTCCTCCTCCTCCTCTTCCTCTTCTCTGCAGCTCACTGGAGGAAGATCTGACTTTTGCAGAGGCTGGGGAAGTGGAGATGGGCTCTGCAGCTGCAGGCTGTGCCTCGACCCTTATCTCTGCACTGTTGGAGTGAGTCCCCAAAGGGGATTTAAAAATAGAGCTGGCCTGGGTGCAAGGTGGAGAGAGATGGTGGAGTGCTGGAGGTGATTCAATTTCTCTGCCAGCATCGTACTTGGTGCTGCTTTTAGGGCAGGCTTTAGCAGCAGAGGAAATGCTGCCCTGTTGTCCTGAACAGCAGCAGCATCCTGGTGCTGGTCCCCTGGCTCACCCAGTTCTAGCAGAGCTGCCCTGTGTCTCCCCAGCCCATCCAGCCCGAGTTAAGCTAATGCTAAAGCCATCTGCTGCTGCAGCTCCTTGCCTTCCCAGGCCCAGAGACCTTGCTGACATCTCCCTATCCCACTGCGGCAGTGGGGCAGCCTGCAAACGTGGAGAGGAGCAAGTTTGCAGGAGGAAAGCCTGGCGTGGCTCCCTGTTCCTGGGATGCCTGCGTGCAAAGCCTGAGCCCAGTGAAGCAGTGCAATCGTACATGACTTCGGTTGTAAGAGAAGTCCGGAAGAAGGCAGCAGGTGGAGGCCATTTGTCAGCACCAGAGGCAGGCGCAAGGCCGGAGGTGTCCCATGAGTGAGGCAGGTCGGGGACGCGAGGTCCCGTTTCAGCTGCATCACCTGCTCGGTGTCTGTGGCTGCTCTGATGTCGTGCTGCCTTCCCCCCAGAGCCCTTTGATGTCCTGTGGCTGCTTCTGTGCCCCGGCTCTGCGGTTTCACGCTGCGGTTGCCCAGGCCCCCGAGGGCAGAGTTGTGCGCTGACACCAGTGCCCACGCACTCGATCCCCTGCCCTCCATGGCATGGGCACAGACACAAGCTGGTACAGGGTCTGTGCTCACTCCTGCCACTGTTGCACAAGTAATGTGCCCATCCTTGCTCGCCGAGTGACCTTGGGTCGGTCACATTGGCATCCACTGCCCTCTACACAGCAACCCTGAAGCAATCTCCCCTTGCTTCCTGCAGCCACCCCATTCACCTTATTTAGGCTGGGAGGCTAATGAATGTAGGAAATTAATTCCTTCCCTTACTCTGCAACCCCAGGCAGAGGCTCAGCTCAGTGGGTCGTGCACCCTCCTGGCATCACAGGCCTCTTTGACTGCCCCCCTCCTTGTGTTTCGGAGGATGTTTAACAAGGGAGACAGAGGGGACAGCTCAGCTAGGGAGAAACAAAGGCGCTTCAGTTCTCGCCCTGCGCCGTGCTTCGTGCGCCCTGGCTCAGAGCTGGTGCTTGGGACATTGCTGATGAGTTCACCCGCCTGCCGTGCCAGGCAACAAACCTTGCTTATGTGGGCGCTCTCACTTTGTGTGCTCAGGGGGTCTCCTTGCCCTGCACACCACCTGCCTTGTCACCAGTCAGAAACCCACTTGATCTTTTGCCGTTGGCTGGTGCAAAGCCATGACACAGGAGCTGGTGACTGTGATGGGAGATGTTGAGCACACAGCAGGGGATGGGAGGCTGGTGGCCACCATGGCCTATGCTTTGGTGTGCTGTGGGAAGCTGATATAGACCATGTGCAGTCTCCATCTCTTCCGTGGGTGCTCAGGGCCAGCTGAGAGACTGCTGAGCCAAGGCAGTGAGAAGTTGGATAAGTGTCTCCCTGGATGCTTGCAGCTGCTGGGTGAACAGGGGGGCACCTTGCTCTTTTGTCCCAGATGTTTCCTTGCTGCTCCCTTGCCCCACCAAACCCTGCAGAGGAGGATGTGTCAGCTGGCCTAGAGACCACCACCACATCCCTTGAGCAGTCGGTGCTCCAGGAGGTGCACACTGGCGTGGGGCAGCGAGCAGAGCACCAGCAGGACCCAGGTCCCATGGCTGCCTGTCTGCTGTGGGGTGTTCTTCCAACTCAAGGAACAGGACCCCCACTCCCCCTGTGGTTATCCTCTTGTTCCCCACAGGCTCAGGGATGCTGTCAGGTCCCCAGGCTTTCTTCCTCCTTCTGGAGCTGTGCTGAGGCTTCTCCCCATGTCTGGGACTACCTGTCCCAGTTTGGCCTGCCCCCGGGAGATGGGCGCTGGCAAAGCTGCCCTTGCCACAAAGGCTGAGGTTGCTGTTTAGCTTGGCGCTGAAGAGGGAGGAGGAAGCAGAAGGTCTGCAGAGATAGAAACCCATCAGCAGGGGTGGCAGGAAGAGGCTTGTGAGCCACATCCTGCTTCGTGTCATGGGGAGGCATTGATTAGGGGCTGGACATGCTGTCTCCTTGCATGGGGGCTCATCTTGGATGAGCGCTGTTCCACATCAACCCACTCATGTTGGACTCCCCTTGAGCCAAAAAGCTTTGAAGCAGAAGTTGGTTTTCCCGTGCTGTCACTGCTTTGGACAGCAGTGCCAGCCTGCTTCCTGCTGGTCCCAGGGGATTCACTCTGTGCTTTGGGCTCTGGCTTGCAGGGGTGCAAAGTGAGCATCCAAAATCCTGGGTCAAACCTGTAGCAGCCCAGTTTTTGATGGGTGTTGGGCAGGGTGGATGCAGTGTTTGGACAGGGCCCAGTGGAACCTTGTTAAAGAACATGTGTAACGAGGATCCCATCAGGACCAGCAGCACAGCATCCTGCCTTTTCCATGGGAAATATGCCCCATGCCAGCCTTTGTTGCCATCCAATTCTGCTCTGCAGGGGCCCTGCCCTGGCAGAGCGCAGAGGGGCAGCGGTGCGGGCAGGTACAGTCCATGCAGGGAGTCCCCAGTGCTCCGTGCTGCTGGGGCACACGCTCTCCCCTCCTTGCAAACCATCCCCACCACTCAGCACGTTGGAGCTGCCTCTGTGGTCACCTCTGGCCTCTCCTCTGTCCCTGGAGACCCCAAGACAGCTGCACACTGCCCCAGCTGTGCAGCAATGACTTTCAGTTGCTGCCAAGTGAAGGGATCCTGCTCACGCCTGCATTGGAAGAAAGAGCAGCTTTTTTTCCCACCCTCTCTAATCTCCAGAACTGCAAGTTTGTTGTTGTCCCTGAGCTTGGCCTCTCCAATGCAGGCCTTCTCCTGCAGACACTGGACCCTGCAGGACCTATCCTGGATGCCAGTGAAGCTGGGCAGGTGCATAGTTCTGGGTAAAGCAAGAGCTTGGCTTTGGATCCAGCTCAGTTATGTCTTATCCTGCTTGGAGGAGATAAGGTATAGGAAGAGACCTGAAATAAGGATGTCAGTGTACATGCAGGTGTGGGAGCTCATGAGAGATTCGGAGTCCAGAGCCCACCTTGTTTGAGTCCTCCCTGTCCTTCCCATCCCTGGCCAACCTGTTTTCCCAAAGCTGTCAGTCAGCAGCTGCCAGCTCTGTACATACTGCTGCCAGTAATGGGTTTCTTGTAGCTCTGCTCTGATATGTGAGCACCGGAGTGTTTCCTGGGACCCTGCTGCATGGGTAACCCCACAGCTGCCACATACCCAGGGATTGCCACATCGAGGAGAAGACCCATGCTTTTATGTGTTCTTCCTGTACTGATGATTTGCAGCAAATTCTCTTTTCCTGTTTTTTTTTGCTGGGGTCTCCCTTTCTCTCCTGACTGGTTGTATCTGCTGGGCTGATGCCATGTTCAGGTGCAGCAGCCACTCAGGAGCTGGCAGGTACTGCAATCCCATGCACTGGAAAACTGATGAGTGGTAACTTCTGGTGCAGTTCCCCTTTGCCAAGACTTCAGCCGCTGTGACCCTCTCGGCTACCTCTGGGGCCTCTCCAAACGCAGAGCCCCTCCTGTGAGGCAGTCCCTGTCCCCTCTCTGGACACCTCTCAGGCCATATGTGCGGAGCAGAGACTGTCCCTTGGCGCAATGCTCTGTGCCTGGAGGGAAGAGTCATAGAGTGGTGTTGATGAGCTGTGATGATACAGGGGGAGGACTGGCAGCAGGGCAGAGGCGGTGCTGGTGGGGAGCATGGGGAGGATGGCTCTAGCCTGTGTATGGACAACCTGTAGAGGTGGCACTGGGCTGGGAGGTCACAGAGTGGTCTGAACACAGCAGGGGAATATGTGTATGTCCTTGTAGGCAAGGGGTGGGAAGACATCTCCCTGGGTGGCACTGGCAGGTGGCTCTGAAGATGGCGTTTGGGTTTCCTTTTCTTCCTTCCTTCCGTCACCACCCAACGCCCATCACAGTGAGGGGGCACCAGCAGCAGTGATGCACTGTCAGGCAGACAGAGAAGTAGTTTTATCTGTATGGAAAAATGTGTGCTGAGCACTTTGATAGCAGTACAATAGCCCTTCAGAGCTGGTGTTTCAGTTCATGGGCTCAGCAGGCTACATCCCAGCGACTGCATGCAGGTGGAAGAGCTTGTGCACTTAACAAGCACTGGGCCAGCTTGGGAAAGACCCCCATACTGAGGTCTTCCAATCATTTCAGTCCCTTCTGCCTTGTCTTAACTCCAGCACCCCAACACTATTCTGACTGACAGGCTTTTTACTTCTTCTCACAGTGCTGGACCAGCTCCTGCCAGAGCTCAGTGTTTTGCTCAAGCTGCTGGACCATGAGTACCTGAGCACCACCACGCAGGAGAAGAAGCTGGCTGTCTCCACCATCCTGCAGAAGCTGCAGCCGCCCACAGGTCTGTGTCTGCTCCTGTGGTGCCCAGGAGCTGCTCTGGGCCAAAAACCAGGGAAAGCCATTGGCAGGGCAGGGATGAGCTGCCTCCTTGCCCAGCATCCAGCACCTGCTCAGATCCTGCAGGGCATTTTGGTCCCAGTTCTCCCTCCCCAGCTTCTTGCGGCCCCAGGTGCAGGAGCTGCCGTCAGCGCTGCTGTGGCAGCAGGAGGGCTGCTCCCTGCGGAAACACCGCTTTGCAGACCTTTTCCTGCCACTGGTTTCTGATGAGCGTAGGGGTTTCCGCGGGAAAGCCAGGAGGGCCGTGGACCTGGGGCTTCCCAGGCTTCCCACCTTCCTGCCCTCCTGAGGGTGGGGGACGGGTGCATCCCTGGGCTCCCCAGGCGCCTGCTCCAGAGGAGAGCCCCATGGCATGGTGGGGTGAGCTGGCCTGTGACCTGGGGTTGGTGTTTGTGGGAAGGAGGGATGCTTACCTCAGCCATCCTGTCCACCCCTGGGCTGAGACCATCCCCCTCGCTTCCAGGAAAGGAGATGGACTACATGTACGTCAATACAGCATCCCTGAGCAATGGCACCAGCTTCGTGGAGTCTCTTTTTGAGGAGTTTGGTATGTGGGGACAACCCAAGTGACACCCCAGGAGTCACACTGGGTGGGTGCTGTGCTAGCCCTGGGGTTCCCACTCACAGCAGGGCCTCTTGGGGCACCCGGGGAAGGAGGGTGAAAGCTGTGTCCTTGTGCCTGGGGTGGGCACTGTGCCTGGGGGCTGGCCATGGGGGTCCATGCACACCCTGGCCCAGCTGCATTTACCAGTGATGCCCATCCCCCAGCACCTTCCCCGTGAAGGGTGTTTGTCTTGGGAGACCCTGAAGGACATGACTGGGGAGGCCAGCTCTGGCATTTCCCTGCTCCCTTCACCCTCTCTGCTCACCCCTGGACAGACTGTGACCTGCGGGATCTCCAGGACATGCAAGAGGATGAGGGCGACACCAGTGATGGCGTTGGCTTGGAGCTGGCGAGGAGCCAGACGGCAAAAACCGTAAGTCCCTGACTGCCCACCTGCAACGTCTGCTCTGCACCTGCCGAGGAGGTGGCAGTGGCTGGTGCTGGGACCCCTTCTTGTCCCTTGCCACCACAGTAGCTGCTGGGACTGAGGACCCTCTCCACCTCTGGCGGGGTTTCTGCTGCAGGTTCCTGTGGACCCTGCTCCACCGCTGCCCACCACTCCCCCGCCTGAGGATTACTATGAGGAAGCCCTGCCCCTGGGCCCTGGCAAGGCTCCCGAGTACATCACCTCCCGCAGTGAGTCCTGCTTCATGCCGGGGTGGCAGGAGGGTGGAGGGAGCCCTACAAGCTGTGCTCATTCTCCCACCTGCATGCTCTTCTGGCAAAGCTTACAGCCCTGGGTGGGCGTGACAGCTCATCCGGAGAAAGGAAATGTCCCTGTTCCCACCAGCATTGCTCCTGTCCCACTTCCTTTCCATCCCGCTGTGCTGTTACTGCAAGGAATTGTTTGCTCTGGCTCGACTGGGAAGGGAGTGATGTGGAAAGGTTGGAGCCACGAGGTGACCAATGCTGAGATGCCCTAGGAGGGTGTGCTTTGCTGTGCTGCAGCTCACAGGCTTACTGCTTGGATCATCCTTGGGGCAAACCAGGCGTAACAGCCCCAGCTGCCCTCTGCTTCTTCCACAGACAGCTCCAGCCCCCCCAACTCCATTGAGGATGGCTATTACGAGGATGCAGACAGCAACTACCCTGTCACCAGGATGAACGGGGAGCAAAAAAATTCCTGTAGGTATCTGAGTGCCCTCACTGGGAAAGCAGAGCTTTAGCAAAGTCCAGCCCCGACATGGGGGCTTGAGAGCTGGGGTTCTGTGGGGTTGAGACTGGAGAACCTCTCACATGTCAGAGGCTGCTGGGCAAAAGCAGGAAGCACGGATTGTTGTTTGTTACACCAGCCAGAGCCCTCTTGCTGCAGAAGGGGAGTAATCGGTGCCACGTCTGTCATGAGCTCAGGGAATGCCTCTGCAGCTCTTGTTCCCTTCGTGAGCTGCTTCTGCCTCAGAGGAGGAGATCCAGGCAGGGACACCACTGCGGGGCCTGCTCCTGTGTGCCCCACACAGGAGGTGTGGGGCAGGGGGCCAGCACTTGATCCTCTGTTGCAGCTAGAACATTTCATCCAGACTTTCAGAATTTGAGGCTTGCAAAGAAGTAAGCCAGCCCAGGGGTTTGGATAGACACACCTGGGACCTGCATTTGACTTGCGAGCATCCTTCCTGGCTTGGAAGGGAAAGGGCGATGGCTGAGGTCAAAGCACTGCTGTTTTCAGAGGCTGACATGGAGTCCATCCATTGAGGTGCCCAGCCCAGGCTCTGTGCTGGAGCCCACTGGGCACGGGGAGCCCTGGCAGAGTGAGTGTGCCAGGCAGGCAGGGCCTGGGGATGGCATTTGGGGTGACTCGCCTGCTTCCTTCCAGACAATGATTCGGATGCAATGAGCAGCTCTTATGAGTCGTATGATGAGGAGGAGGAGGAGGGAAAGGGCCAGCAGCTGACACACCAGTGGCCATCCGAGGAAGCCTCCATGAACCTGGTGAAGGATTGCAGGATTTGCGCTTTCCTGTTGCGCAAGAAGCGCTTCGGACAGTGGGCCAAGCAGCTCACCATCATACGGGACGGCAAACTGCTGGTGAGCCCCCAGCTGGGGGGGACAGAAACCCACTGGAGGGCTGGGAGGGAAGTCAAGGCCGGGCTGAAGAAAAATAGCACTAGCCGAGCCAAGACCCTGGCCCGAGGCTGCAGGTGCCCTGCAGAGCACATGCAGGGCCTGTCCTTGCTTGTCTTGCGAGCGAACGGAGGGCTTCCATCTTTAGGACTCCACAGAGTGAGAGGGCACCCTGCAGCCTTCCTGCCTCTGAGGCTGTTGCAGAAACCGAGCCACCTCCATCTATGGAGGACCACAAGAGGGGACCCCAGTTCTATGCGGCAGGGCAGTGGGACAGGCAGATTTCTGCCACGCCTTGAGCAGTTCTTTTGCTTTCCCTAGTGCTACAAAAGCTCCAAGGACCGGCAGCCACACATGGAGGTGCCCCTGGCCAGCTGCAATGTCATCTATGTGCCCAAGGATGGGCGGCGCAAGAAGCACGAGCTGCGGTTCTCGCTGCCAGGGGCCGAGGCACTGGTGCTGGCTGTGCAGAGCAAGGAGCAAGCTGAGGAGTGGCTGAAGGTACCAGTACCACAGCTGACCCCCACTTCCCCCAGGGGCCACAGACCCTTCTGGGCATCCTCCTGGCTGAGGTGGGGAGGGGGGTGCTCTAAGAAAGGAGGAAAAGGGGGATTTGTTCCCATCTCTTATCACTTGGAGGGGGCTGGTCAGCCGTTTCCCAAGGCCTGGGCGTCTCCGGTGCTGACAGCCCCCACAGGCTGGGGATGTTTGCTCTCCTCCTCCTCTTCCCTGTGGCCCTTTCCTGCCTTTGTTCAGGGGTGAGAGGCAGGGGCCGCATGGAAAGGGCTGTGGGTGGGAAAGGAGCCTCTGTTACCCTAAATGTGGGAGAAGAGGGTCATTTTACATGGCCTGTACAAGCCATGCTGTGCCTGCCTGTAAAACACGGGATGCTGACGTGTCCTGCGCTGCCAGGATGACTGCAGCTTGGCACCCAAGTCCTTCACCTCTGAGATTTCCAAAATCTGTAATGAAATCTGCAAAACTGGTTGCAGTTTTCAAGGGGTCAAGGTGTGTGCAATCACCCAGGCAAGCCCAGCTTGTGCCCCGAGCAGGGCTTTCTGTCCTGTCCTGCAGAGGGCAGAACCTCTCTCCTTGTAGTTCAGCCCTGCTCTGGCACCAAGACGGGAGTGTGCTGAGCCAGGAAAGCAGCCCTGGCCCTCTGGTCCCTTTTGAACAGCTGCTGGACGCTGTCTCCACAGGTCATAAAAGAAGCCAGCAGTCCAGCAGCAGGCGGGATGGAAACCCCCGCCTCCCCGGTGATGCCGTGCAAGATGGACCTGGACAAGGTGATGCTTTCTAAACACCCTACTTGCTGCATGGGGCTGCTGCAGCTGAGCCTGGGGCACGAGGGGCCAGGGGAGCACCAAGCTCTTGGTGCTGCATGAGGAGCCCCATCCTCTCAGCAGCATTGCTGGGGAAGGGTAAGGGTGAAGGGCCGATAGTGGCCGTTGCTGGGGGCTGTTCAGGGGGACACTGCTGACAGGGTGGGTACCTGCTCCACTGCCTCTGCAGCGGCTGTCCCAGGAGAAACACACCTCTGACTCAGACAGCGTGGCGACGGGTGAGACCACCTCCCCAGCATCCCGCAGAGAGCCCAGCGAGCATGGTACAATCCCTGCCCCTAGGCAGGCAGCTGTCACCCCCGGCCTGAGGGGCCAGCTGTGTGCATCACAGCTGGGGACTATCCTCTCCCAATGAGGGGGGATGCCATGACGCATGTTAGGGGCACACAGCTACCCTGTTCTCCTTCCAGGGAAAGGCAAAAAGAGCGGCTTGGCTGATCTGAAGGGCTCGGTGAGCCGAGCAGCAGGGAAGAAGATCACCAGGATCATCAGCTTCTCCAAGAAGAAGCCTTCCCCTGAGGACACGCAGACCTCCTCCACCGAGGAGGACATCCCCTGCTGCGGTTCGTGTGGGCCATGGAAGACACAAGGCTCGGCTCGCATGGGGCTGGGAGCAGTGGGGAGCTGGCGTCCTTCCCCTCCGCCTGTGCACATGGGGGGCTGGCAGAGGATAAGGGGGTGGAGGGGTCGAGGCAAGCTCACTGAGCTTATGAGGGGCCTTGATTTCGCCTCAGTCCTGGCTCTGAAAATTCTTGTGGTGTGTAGAGAGGGAGCGAGGGTTTATCCTTGTCTTTCTAGAAAATGGGCTCGGATGACTGTGTTGTGCTGAGCTGGCATCTCACCTGGGGCAAGGGATCCCAGGTGGCTCTCAGTGAGGAAACTAGGGCACAGAAAGACCAAATGACTAGGGAGCCATGTAATCTCTGGGTAGCCCAAGGTCTGGCTGAGCAGGTGCTGAGACCCTTCCCTCATCCTTGCCACCCCCCAGGCTACCTCAGCGTCCTGGTTAACCAGTGCTGGAAGGAGCGCTGGTGTCGCCTGAAGGGCAACACACTCTACTTCCACAAGGACCGCACCGACCTGCGAACCCACGTGAATGCCATCGTCCTCCGGGGTTGTGAAGTGGTCCCGGGTCTGGGCCCCAAACACCCCTTCGCCTTCCGCATCCTTCGCAACGGGCAGGAGGTGGCGGCACTGGAGGTGAGTGGGCGGTGGGGTGGGCAGGATGTGACAGTCCCGTGAGGTTGCCAAGCTGTGGGACCATCTCCTGTAATGATCAACACTTGCATGCAAATGGTGCCTTGTTTTGCGTTCCCCTGCATGTTAAGGAAGCCCAGGGTATTGGTGGGGTGAGCCAGGGGAACCCACACAGGTATTTGCAGGGAGGAGGCCAACAGGGCTAAAGCAAGCAGGTTGCAGGAGGTGGCTGGGGGTTTGGAACTGGGATCTCCTACATGTGTGCAGCCAGTAGCCTGTGTGCTTTCTCTTGGACCCTCCTAAGCCTTGCACACATTCTTCATGTCAGAGTGTTCTTCTCCACAGTGGGGCTTTGCATCAGGAGGCAGGAGTGAGGGTGAGGGGATGGGAGCTGGGCATGTACCCCAGCTCTTTCTTTCTCCTGCAGGCGAGCTGCTCTGAAGACTTGGGCCGTTGGCTGGGTCTTCTCTTGGTAGAGACAGGCTCACAGACAGCACCAGAGGCGTTGCACTACGACTATGTGGACGTGGAGACAATTGCCAACATAGTGACGGCTGTGAGGCACTCCTACCTGTAAGGCTGCCCTCCTGGTGTGCCAAGGGCTGGGCAGGGGCCATGCCGGGGGCAGACATTGGGCTGGGAATGGTGATCCACAGCCCTGTGTGCTGGGATATGGTTTGTGCAGTGATCTCAAGGAAAGCTGATGTCCCAGGGTTTGGCAGTTCCCAAAGCAGGGCAGTTTCCCTCGGGCAGAATCGAAAGGGGAAAGTGTTTAATCAATACTGATGAGAAACTTAAGGGATACATGGGATGGGATAGGGTACAGTACTCATGAGTGAAGCTGGGAGAGCAATGCAGGAAGCCCTCTGAGATAGAAGGGTTTACTGGGGGGCTGCCGGGAATGTCCTGGAAAGGAAGAACACATCCCTCCTCCCACAGGTGGGCCAGCTCCTCCCAGGACCACCGACCAGAATCCTCCCCTGTGGTGTACGACGATGTCCCCTACGAGAAGGTTCAGGTGAGCGTGGCTTAGGGGCTTGCCCTCTCCCATCACTGTGGTTGGGCTTGGCCTGGCTGCAGTGGCCCCACAGGTGTTGCAGCTCTCCTTCCCGTCCCTGCTGCAGGCCGAGGAGGAGCCGGCGCGGCCAGCAGGAGCCCAGGTGAAGCGCCATGCATCCTCCTGCAGCGAGAAGTCACGGCGGGTGGACCCGCAAGTCAAAGTGAAGAGGCACGCATCAAGTGAGTGGGGGTCCTCAGCCACAAACATCCACGGGGGGACCTTGGCCAGTGAGGGAGAAAGCTCTTCCCTCAAGGAGGTCTGCAACCAGGCTAGGACTGGCCGGTTCCAGCACACAGGTGATGGGTTGTGTTGCGTCAGCTCAGCTGGACCTTGGGTGGCATCACTGCAGCCAGGGCCAGAGCCTTCGTGACACGCTTTCCTTGTGCATGCAGATGCCAACCAGTACAGGTACGGGAAGAACCGAGCTGAGGAGGATGCCAGACGATTTCTGACAGAGAAGGAGAAGCTGGAGAAGGAGAAAGCATCAATCCGCAGCGAGCTGGTGTTGCTGCGGAAAGAAAAGCGAGAGCTGCGGGAAGCTATGAAGGGCAGCACAGGTAGGTTTGTGCCATCTGAGCGCTGTGGATGGAGGTGCTCCAGGGCATCAGGGGGGAAGGGTGCAGAGCGAGGGTGCGATGGGGACACTGGGCTGGCAGTGGTATTGTGGCTGTGAGCAGAGCTGGCTGCAGCGCACTGCTGGGCTGGCAGCCCCATCTAGCGTCCCTGTCCAGGAGGATGGGTGGTTTCTCCATCCCTGCGGCCGCGTCCTAAGGGAAATGTGCTGAGCTGGGCACACTTGTGCAAGCAGGGTCAAAGCTGCAGGACCTGGAGCAGCAGGTGGCAGTGCTGGAGGAGCAGTGCCGGCAGAAAGAGGAGTACCGTGTCGACCTGGAGCTCAAGCTGACTGAAGTGAAGGAGCGGCTGAAGCAGTCACTGGCAGGAGGGCCAGCCCTGGGCCTGGCTGTGACCAGCAAGGTTGACAATGAGGTATGGTTCACTTTTTCCTCACTATTGTGGCTCCAGCTTCCCCCAAAAATGGTGCTTGGGGTGATGGAGGGAGCAGCATGTGGGAAAGAGGGGACATTGCCTGCTGCTTTTTCTCATTGTAGATAGAGGTGGGAAGCAAAGTGTCATTTAGGTTTGGCCTCATCAGCTTTGACCTCATGACAGTTTGTGCTTTTTTTCCCTCCTGGCTGTCCCTGCTCCCTGGTTCTCCTAAATCATCCTTCTTCTTGCTTCCTCTTTTCTACAGGAACCTACCAACAAGCCAAACGGGAGCACCGCTGAGCACTTGGTCCCTGTTAACTGTGCAGCTGAACTGAGAAAGAGAAGTCCCTCCATCCTACCTGCCAACAAGGGAAATGTGCTACGGAAAGCCAAGGTCCAGCTTTGCTGACCCTCTCCTCCCCAGTCCCACGGGAAATCTCGTTCTTTGTCCCATCCTCCTTGCTTGACCATGAAATCTGGGGACTGGGGATGCTCCCGACCCCAAAAGCAAGGGTTGCTGCCAAGGTCCCCAGCAGCCAGGCTGGCCCAGCTCAGCAGCACTCACTGCTGGCATGAGCCTGGTTTGCAGGGAGATTAGCAAGGTCTAAGGCTGGGTGGGCAGAGGGGAGAGCATCACCTCTACAATGACCAGGGCAGCAGTGACTCCTGGATTTGAAGATGCTGGGGTGGTCCAAAGTCCCCCAGTAAGGAGGGTTGCCCCTGAAAGGCTAAGTCCTCACTTCTGCAGCGATGTTTCCTCATCCCCTGCTTTTTTTTTCCCTTTGTCTGCAGGAATGGGAAAAGAAGCAGACTTAAGCCGGGCTTCGGGAACACCTGCTGAGCCTCTGCCCGACACTGGGGCTCATGGAGGAGTTACAAGCCCCCTTTCTCCAAGACGCCAGGAGGGTGTCTGGAAGGCATGCGAGGAGAGATGCCCTCCCACACTCCACTACTGCAGCACCATCAGCCTTATCGGCAACACTATAAACCATGGGAAAGGGGGCGGGAGAGGGATTTGGGAGGTGGGTGGGGAAGGGGAGTCCTTTGTGGATCATGGTCATATACTACTGGGAAACCCATCTCTGGGGTGAGCCTCCTCCAGGTCCAGGAGTTGGGCACAAGTTGTATGTGCTCATGGTGCTGCAGAAGGAAGAAGAGGAGAGCCTGTTGGCTAGCAGTCAGCGTTCTGGTTTATCAGAATCAACATGTGCCACCCTGGAGATGCTGGAGGCCAAGCTAGCACTTTCCAAAGCTACCGCAGACTTGTTGGGGATTTTTGGCTGCCTCAGTATTGGGGTTCATGAGCTGCTCAGGACTGGACACTTCAGAGACACTGATCATTGGCCCTACTCACTGCTCCCAGCTTTGCAGGGTCTCTCATCTCAGGGTTCCTCATGTCTCGAGCTTGCTGTGCCTCAACCAAGTGCCCTTGTCCACTATTTCCTTCTTGTCCTCCAGGCAGTAAGGTTGAGGGCACACTGGCTTCCCTTGGGAATGAACAAAGCCCAAGTGCCAGCATTTGAAAGCAAATTAACAGCGGACACCTTTCAGCCTTGCTAAACAGCTTAGAAGTGCTGCAAAGGGCTGAGGCTGGAGACAGCCCACCTCTCACAGCTCTCTCTGCCCTAGTCTTTACCAGCTTTTGAGTGAGCAGGGAAAGGGATGAGATTGTCTCCTGGCCAACAGCACATTCACAATATTGCTGCTGCAGTCAGACACGGTTTGCCAAGGCATGTGGCCAGAATGGAGTGAAGGGATATTTAAGAATTTTTTTAAAAAAAAAGGTGCTTTCAAATGAGGGGACTGGAATGGAAAAGAGAAATAGAGGAAGGCCATTTAGCACGGGCAGTAACAAGGAACAGGAATAAAAGGGAAAGGCACAGGCTTTTGCACTGGGAACAAAGGAGCAGGCCTGTTGCCACTCATGCTAATGACTGCCACAATTAACCTCTGGAGCTCGCTCTTTCAAAGCCCTCTTGGTAACTAGGTAAGCAGCTTTTAATAAAAACGTTGGCACTGGTGTGCCTGTGCCGCTGGCTGGAGGGAGCTTGGCAGGTGAACCACCCCTGCTCCTAGGAGTGGGACAGGACTGGTCGGCGTGGGCTCAGCGTCCCTGCAGCAGTGGCTGTTGGGGCCAGGTGGATCTCGTGTGCCGGGTTGGTGACTGCGGTTGTCTCCAAACCGTGAGCTCTGCCTGGGCTGAGGGCACTCCCCACCTGCCAGGGATGAGTGCAGGAACACCCCATTCCCAAAGTGCTTGTCTTCTTCTCGGTGGCACTTTCACCGTGCCCCTCTGGTATCCCCTCTGAGACCTGGAGCCGCGTCATCCCATTGCACCTCAGAAAAGGGTAAAGCCCCTCTCCTCAATGCATCACCCCTCACGCCACAGAAACGAGGAGTCTGTGCCCACAGTGGGGAGAATGGAACTGGACCGCCACGGCCGTGAAAGCGCAGCATGGAGTCAGGGAATGGTTTGGGTTGGAAGGGGCCTTAAAGACCATCCACTTCCAACTGCCAAGATTTGATCCTCCTTGGTCTGATGGGGCAAAAGGTCCCATAGAGACCAGTTAAAGCCCTGCCCCCTCCTGAGGCATCACTCCCAAGGCACCGCCCCAGAGCCTCCGCCCACCCGTGGGGCTCCGCCCCCAGTAGAATCATCCAATCGTGAGACACCACCCGCTCCTGAGGCCCCGCCCACCCCTTGTAGCCCCGCCTCAGGCAGCGCTCCCCTCTTGAGGCTCCGCCCCCGATGCCCCGCCTTGTCGTTCCGCCCCGCCCCTGAGGCTCCGCCCGTTCCAGAGGCTCCGCCCCCCGAGGCACCACTCGATCCTGAGGCACCACCCGTCCCTTGAGCTCCGCTCTGAGGCCCCGCCCCCGATGCAGTGCCTCGCTCCTAAGATCCCCTCGAGGCCTCGCCCCGAGGCACAACTTGCCCC